>JAVHMZ010526368.1:0-14731 GCA_034782995.1 Amazona versicolor
AATGCGTGAGAAGCGAGTTAGCTCTTTTTGCACCTCCTGCAACACTTCTTCAGGCATTCCCAGGCTTTCAATCTTCTGCCGCAGCTCAGCTACTTCGAGATCTCGTTCGTCGCCTTCGCCGAGTTCTTGCTGAATGGCTTTCAACTGCTCGCGAAGGTAGAATTCCCGCTGACTCTTTGAAAGCTGTCCCTGTACTTGAGACTGGATCTTCTGGCGCAATTCCAATAGCTCAACTTCACGCGTTAGCTGCTGATTCACATATTCGAGCCGCTTAATCGCATCAACCTGATCGAGCACCGATTGCCGCTCAGCGTGTCCAAGGCTTGGCATGGTGCCCGCGATAAAGTCCGCCAAGCGGCCGATCTCAGCAATGTTTCCCGCGGCATTGAGCAGTTCATCCGACAAGTTCGGCGCGGCATTCACAATCTGCGTGAACGCGCCCAGTACGTTTTGCCGGAGCGCGGTGAGTTCTGGCGCTTTCGCGGGATTTCGCGTCCCTGCCAAAACCGTATCGCCGCGCATCAAATACTGACGCGCGAGCTCGAGTCCAATCCCGCGATTCGCGCCTGTAATGAGAATGTGCATGTACGTTGGAGTGCCTGAGCGCCTTGCTGGATGCAAAGGCTTGCTGAATGCCAGCAACGCGCAGGGCCATTGACACGGGTGACCCCCGTCTTTCACCACTTGATTAGATTGGAGCAACTATGTTTGGTTCACAGATTCTCGATATCGCGATCGGGATTGTTTTCGTGTTTTTGCTCTTCAGCCTGATTTGTTCGGCTGGTAATGAGCTTTTGGCGTCCCTGTTTCGGACGCGGGCGACGTTTCTCGAGAGCGGCCTGCGCGAACTGCTCAATGAGCAAGACGGCAAGGGGTTGATGGAACGTCTCTTCAACCACGGTCTGATCTACAGTCTGTTTCGAGGCGAGTATCTGGCTAGAAAAACAAAACATTTTCCTGCCTACATCCCGGCGAGGAATTTCGCGTTGGCATTGATGGATACGCTTCCACAATTTGTCGCGGAGCATGGTGACGGCTCGGCGCCGCGCGTGTCGGGTGCCTTGGGAGCGCTAGCAGTGAAGCCTGCCGCACAAACCGAGACAAATCCGATCGATGCGTTTCGAACCGCCGTGGAACGCTTGCCGAACCAGAAGGTGCGCGAGCCGCTCCTGACCTTGGTCGATTCCGCCAACGGCGATGCCGTGCGCGTGCGGACTGCAATTGAAGGTTGGTACAACAGCGCGATGGATCGCATCTCCGGAGCATATAAATCCCGAAGCGGATACGTGCTCTTCGGGCTCGGGTTCCTCGCCGCAGCGCTGTTCAACGCTGACACAATCTCGCTCACCCGTCAGTTTTCGAACGACATGGCGCTCCGCCAAGCGCTGGTCGCGGCGGCGCAGGAAAGGGCCAAGCAACAGCCTGCGGCCCAAACGGCGGCCGACCTGAAATCGGACATCGCGAGTCTAGAGGAACTAGGACTTCCCATCGGCTGGTCCTCGCAAAGCAAGAACAAAGATCGCGAGCTGCCCACGTGGAATGACCCGGGACTGTGGATCTGGCTTCTCCGCGTGCATTTTACCGGCTGGCTACTCACCGCCGTCGCGGTATCGCTCGGCGCACCCTTCTGGTTCGATTTGTTGAACAAGATCATCGTCGTCCGGTCGACCGTCAAGCCACATGAGAAGAGCGGCGAAGAGAGTTCGAAGGATTAACTTGTTCGTACCCCGGCTATGATCGGGCGTACGAACGAATTGGTGTTTGAAGTGGTCCAGGAGGAGGACGGCGGTTATTGCGCCGAGTGTCTCACGGAAAGCATCTTCACCCACGCCGACTCTTGGGACGAACTACGGTGCAATGTGATCGAAGCTGTGAATGCGTTCTATTTCGACAAAATGCTCCAGCCAGCGTCCGTCTTCACTTGGTTCGCGATGAAGTTTTGTCCGTAGCGTGAAGGTCCCGCGCGACCTGCCAATCAACTTTTCGTCTCGCTTTTTCCTCGGCTAGCCTATTCCCACTTGACTCTCTAGTAGAAAGCTGCCAAAGTAACGGATCAGAGGTTTACTTGAATGCCAAGCGAAGCGCCCGATCGCCTGCCGGTCTTGCAGGGCACCCTGGATCTGATCGTTCTGCGCACTCTCCAAAGCATGGGCCCACAACACGCCTACGCGATCGCCACCCGGCTCCAGCAAATTTCGGAAGATCTTCTGCAACTGAATCAAGGCACCCTCTATCCAGCTCTGGTTCGTTTGGAGCAGCAAGGCCGGATCAAAGGCGCCTGGGACCGCACCGAAAACAATCGTGAGGCCAAGTTTTACTCCATCACCAAATCAGGCGAGCGAGCTCTGAAGGAAGAAACCACCCGCTGGCGCCGGATGTCGCATCTCGTCGAGAAACTCTTGGCGGAGGAAATCTGATCCATGCGCCGCTTCCTCCTCCGTCTTTTCAACACCCTTCGCTCGCACAGCGCGGAGCGTGAACTTAACCGCGAGATTGAGTCTCATCTGACGCTGCTTCAAGCGGAATTCGAACGGAAAGGGCTCTCACCCGCTAAGGCCTATCAAGCCGCTCTCCGCGCCTACGGTGGTGTCGAGCAAGCAAAGGAGCTGCACCGCGAAGCTCGCGGCCTTCCCTGGTTCGATCACTTCCTCAAAGATTTCCGCTACGCCGCCCGAAACCTTCTAAAAAATCCTGCTTTCTCCCTTACCGCCATCGCCACACTTGCGCTCGGTATCGGCGCGAACACCGCGATGTTCAGCTTGATCAATGCGCTGATGTTGCGCTCTCTTCCAGTCCGGGATCCGCAGCAACTCGTGCATATCACCAGAATCGATGCGGACGGCAGACCATTGCACGTCTCCTGGCCGCTGTTCCAGTATTTTCGCGATCACCTGAAATCCATTTCCGCCGCAGCCGCGGAACGCGACGAACGTCCCGGGATAATCATCGACGGTGTAGACGAACTGATCAACGCCGAACTGGTATCCGGCGATTATCACGGGATGCTCGGTCTCGAACCCGCCGCCGGAAGACTCATCCAACCAGCAGATGACACAGATGGCTCCGCTTCGCGTGTTGCGGTCATCAGCTACCGTTATTGGCAGCGCCGCTTCGGACTCAATCCCGCGGCGATCGGGAAAACGTTTACGATCGTCGGCCGACCGGACGTATTTACGATCGTCGGCATTACTCCCCGCTTTTATCACGGGGCCGTGTTGGGGGGAGAGCCAGACATCAGCATGCCCGCAACAATGATGCTCAGTGACACCGAACGGACAGAGCCCACTTACAACAACTTTCAGATGCTAGGCCGTCTCGCACCGGGATTTACTCGCGAGCAGGCCCATGCAGAAGTTCAGGTGCTTTGGCGCGCGTTTCAGCAGCGCGTGGCCGCGACCTTACCCGAACGCGATCGTCACTTCATTTTGCAGGACCGGGCCGCTGTCCTGAGTGGGCGCAACGGTTTCGATCCGCTGCGCGACCGCTATTCTGAGGCGTTATTCGTGCTGATGGGCATTGTCGCCTTGGTCTTGTTTTTAGCCTGCGCGAACCTTTCTGGTCTTTTGCTCGCGCGCGCCGAAGCGCGAGAGCGGGAAATTCTCATCCGCGTGGCCGTAGGCGCAGGTCGTGGCAGACTTATTCGCCAGTTTCTTACCGAGAGTTTCGTCTTAGCCGCGCTTGGAGGAAGCGCAGGTCTGTTTCTGGCATGGTGGTCCAGCACCGCGCTTGTTATGACCATGGCAAACAGCAAGTCCGTCGCGCTCTCCACTGCGCCCGATTGGCGTGTTCTCGCCTTCACGGCAGTTCTCTCGTTAGTTGCATGTATCCTTGCCGGTCTGGCGCCGGGCCTGCATTCTCTCCGAACAAGTGCCCAATGGAGCTCCCGTCAACCCACAAGTGGAAGACATCAACAACTCGGCAAAGCCCTCGTAATTGCACAAGTTGCGATCTCCATGGCTCTCGTGACGGGTGCGGCTTTGTTCACGGCCACACTTCTGAAGTTGTACGGAGTGGATCGCGGCCTGGACACTGACGGCATTCTCACCTTCACGCTTCGTACGAGCGCCCCATGTCCTCCCGCGCGATGCCGTGCTGCCGCTCACTCTCTGCTTGACCATTTGAAGCGCCTCCCCGGTGTCTCTTCGGCCAGCGCCGTAGACGTCCTGCCAATTAGTGGTAGCTTGTGGGACCGCGACATCGACGTGCAAGGTTATACGTTTCGATCCGGCGAAGATCAAACCGCCGCTTTTAATGCTATCGCTCCCCAATTTTTCTCGACAGTCCGCACACCACTTCTGAGAGGCCGCGAGTTCACTGCATGGGACACGAGCGCCTCTCCAAAAGTCGCCATCGTGAACGAAAGCTTCGCGCGTTATTTCTTCGGAGGCGCATCTCCTCTGGGTCGCCGCGTGACATCGGTGAAACTGACTTACGAAATCGTCGGTGTCGTTGCCGACGCAAAATACACGAACCTCAAGCAGCCGCTCCTTAAAACCATGTACATTCCCTGTACGCAAAGGACGGAGGAAGAGCCCGTCGACTTCAAGTTCCTGGTGCGAATCGCAAGAGGCGATCCCGAGCGCTTCTCCCCGACGATCGAGAAGCTAGTGCAAACAACCGACCCTCTGCTGCGCGTGAACACAACAGCAACGTGGTCTGCTGTGGCCAGCCAAACAATTGTGACCGAGCGAATCATGGCAGCGCTCGGAAGCTTCTTCGGGCTGCTGGCGCTGATCGTTGCCTGTCTCGGAATTTTCGGCGTGACCGCGTTCCGCGTTTCCCGCCGCGCGAATGAGATTGCAGTACGAATCGCACTTGGCGCAAGCCGAACCAGCATCGCGGGACTTGTCCTGCACGAGGCAGCAGCGATGCTGTTGATCGGTAGCTTAATTGGCGCTGTCATCGCGCTCGGTTTGACGCGCCTCACACGCTCGATGCTGTTCGAAGTCAGTCCGACGGACCCCGGTGTGTTCGCAATTGCAGCAGCGATGTTGGTCGTGGTCGGACTCGCCGCCGGATGGCTACCCGCCCGCCGCGCCGCGCGCTTGGATCCTATGATCGCCCTGCGTTCTGAGTGAGAATGCGTGAATCAAAAGCGGATGCCGGTCGTGAGCGCGACGACCTCAGCGCGTTCGACGCAAGATCGACCGCACCGTACACTCACATCAAATCTTGGAATTCCGAAACAGCATCCCGGCGCAACCACGGATCGATTTCATGTCGAAGAACAGGCCCGTTGTGATGTGTCGTGCGGCGCAGCAACCGGGCGATATACTCAATCGCCAGCGGATGATCTTCCTTCATCGCTTTCTGGAATGCGTTTCCGTCAAGTGTACCTGCCCGGGCAAGTACCAAATCTTTAAGTTCCCGCCCGAAGTTCATCGAATTTGCGCTCACCTGCCAAGCTCCAGCCTCGATTGTGTCCGGAGTGTTCGATGCCGGGTTGGTCGTGTCGCGTCCCGCATTCCAGTCCCACGACGACTCGAAACCAGCGAGCACGCGCATCACCTCCAGCATCACGGCGCGTCGATGGAGAAGTCCCTGCCAGGGTCCGAGCGCGTCAAACACGCTGGAGTAAACGTCATGGTGATCGTTAGGTTCAAATATCTCATCGGGCGCCTGTTTGCCCCACGCCACGAGTTCATCGAGAAAGTCATCTGAAGGAGCGCCCCTATTTGCGACGCGCTGCTTTGCTGCGATGAAAACCATACGATTGCGTCACTCCCGTCGGGCCGGCAATGCCGTGAATTAATATCGCACACTCCCACACCCTCGACACCAATGCTATCGTCAAGTTGGGCCAGTTCTCATGAAGTTCCGGAGAGTGCCGTGGCTGATCGGGTGCACCTTCGCCGTGCTTGGCGCCGGGGCCGCCGTCCAGCAACCATTCCGCGAACTACCCGGAGTTGAATACAGCATTGACGACATCCCGCGTCCCCCCGATTGGCGCGAACAAACGGAGTGGGCCTTCGCGCGTCTGATGTTTCCTCCAGGCGCGAACGATGGCTACCGCGGCCGCTTTGACGGCGACTGGCGGCTCGGACTCTCGCTCTGGACACAAGACTATCCGCGTGCCGACCGTCACTTTTCCGAAGCGCTTCGACGCTTAACGCGCGTTCACGTCCGATCCGTCGAGCAACCCGTAAATCTTGATGAAGGCGAGCAGTTCGATTGGCCTTGGGTGTACGCTGTGCAAGTCGGCGAATGGGGCATTACCGATGCGCAAGCTCGCCAGCTTCGCGAGTATCTACTCCGCGGCGGCTTTTTCATGGCCGATGACTTTCACGGAGCGCTTGAATGGGATGTCTTTCAGGAAAGCATGAAGCGCGTGTTTCCGGACCGCTCCATTGTGGAGATCGACGACACCGACTCGATCTTCCACACCGTCTATGATCTTGATGAAAAATTTCAGATCCCCGGCGCTGCCCACCTTGCGGTCGGTCATAAGAACGGAGAAACCGGTGTCGGCGCTCACTGGCGCGCTATCTACGACGACAAAGGGCGCATCATGGTCGCTATCTCTTATAACTCTGATCTTGGCGACTGCTGGGAGTGGGCCGACTCGCCAACTTACCCCGAACGCTTCTCAGACTTCGGCATTCGAATCGGAGTCAATTACGTTGTGTACGCGATGACGCACTAATTCAATAGCATGCAGTACATGGTGATCGAGCGATTTAAAAACGGAGACGCTGCCGCGGTCTACCGCCGCTTTCATGAGCGCGGACGAATGATGCCAGCCGGGCTGCAGTACGTCGCAAGTTGGATTGAGGACGGCCTGCAACGGTGCTTCCAGGTCATGGAGACGGGTGACGCGGACTTACTCGATCAATGGATGGCAAACTGGCAGGATCTGATGGAGTTCGAAGTGTATCCGGTGATTAGTTCCAAGGAAGCCGCTACGAGAGTTGGCGTCGACCTCTTATTAAACGAGGAACGCAGGTAAATGAACGTCACCCAGAAAGCCGCAACTGCAAGTATTCCCACTCACCGCACCGCGATCGTCGTTCCCGGCGGACTACTCAATCCCCCCACGATTAACCGGATCGGAATCGCATCACCCGGAATTAGCTCCCCTGGAAGCTGAACGTTCACTTGCAAAACCCCGTTCACCAAACCCGGCGCAGACCCGGCATATAACACCGTCGCCGGTAGCTTACCCACGCGAACATAGACCGGCGCCACCAGGTGGAGAAGCGTTCCGCCTGTAATCTGACCGTCAGAAGAGGATTGATCAGTCAGCCCGGAGCCGGTCGCATATAACACGATCACCGAACCTGGGGCCGCCGGATTGCCCGGCCCGTTCAGACTCAGGTCCTGGTTCAAGCCCGCAATCTGGCCTGCACCCGACGCGTCTGCTGTAAACAACGACGGCACCGTTTGCGCGACTGAAATGTTCGACACCGAGCTAGGCGCGGAGTTGCCCTTCAAACTGACGTTAGTTGTCTTTTTACCCGCGACTGAAAGCGGAACGATAGCATTGATCTGATTCGGCCCGGCATAAATGATCGGTGCGGGAACGCCATCGAACAAAACAGATGTGCCGTTCACGCTGGTCGTGAACGCGCCGTTGGCTACCGTTCCGCTCGCCGCCGTGGATGGACCGATATTCACGCCGAATACCGACACGATCTCGCCCGGCGACACAACGGAGCCGCCATCGCCAAAGATAGGATTCCCCTGCAAACTTCCCGCGCTCAGCACGCGAAATGCGAGAGCCGGTCCGAACAAAGCTACTGCGGCGCGTTGTTCACTCATTGTCAGCGTCTGATTGGCTGAACCGCCGGCAAGATCGCCTAGCCAGTAGCGCAAGGTCGAACCACTGGTCGGCTGCGCGGATACCTGTACGGTCGAGCCCGCATCATAGAAATTGTCGGTGGCTGAAGGAGTGATGGCAATCTTTCCCGGTCCGTTTGGGACGAGCGTGAGCAGATACTGCGCGGTGCACTTTGCTGTGTAGGTGACGGCCTTCGGAGCAACGGTAATTGTGCGCGTTCCCGTCGATCCGTCATCCCAGCTCGTAAATTGATAACGAGTGGTGTTGTTACCGGTTAGCTGCGGCGTGGTGACGCTGAGCGAGTGTGTGGATCCCGCGGACCACACGAAATTCACCGGCGTGAGATAAGGAAAACTGTCGACTGTGACCGTGATGCCGCGCGGTTGAGAATCCACGGTCGTCTGCGGCGCGCTCGTGAACACGGCCTCATAGTCGCTCCCCACCATCGCGGTCTCAATGAGCGCGGGACTGGCAGACAGGCTTTCGCGAGTGAGCGACAGAAAGGTATGTCCCGTCCAGTGCGAAAACTGATCGCTTCCGGCCGTCGTCGCGGTTAGCAACAACGGGAACCGTTCGGCATAGTATCGATCTGCGGAAGCGGGAAACAGTGAAACCGACCCGTTTCCTCCGGAGACACCCGCTGTGACCGGGTGCTGGGCAACGAAGTTGGCGCAGAAAACAGTGTGATCGGAAGATGCCTTGATGGAGTGAGTCACATCGCCCTTATCACTCCAATTGGCGAACTGATACCGCGGATCGTTCCCTTGCAGACCGATAACGCCGATCGAGTGCGCGCTTCCCGCGTTCCACGAGAACGTTTGCGGTGACGGCAATAGGGCGCCGTCAATTTGCATCATGAGACCGGCCGGCGTGGTTGTAACTGTTGTCGTTGTTGGAACCTTACCGTACAGGCGGCTGACGCCATCGATGTCGCCCGCTGATAGACCGTCCCGCTGGCCGATCGGAATCCCAACCGGAACTGTTTCAATTGTGTCGCCGCCATTGCGCGTGAAGCCTTTCGGTCCGTAATGCATGATCGAGCCGAAATCGTAGTAACCCGCGTCTGCTACTCCTGTCAGCGATTGGTTGTCCTGATCCGCGAAGCGTTTGTCGATGTTCTCGTAGAGAATGGTTAAGTTCGCGTCGCGATCCGACCGCCCTTGTTCATGGAGCAATCCAAAAGCGTGGCCGATCTCGTGAACAACACTCCCCGTCGGACAGCCATCCGTCAGCCCGATCGGCTGCTCACCGCCTTGCATACCGACTGCAGAATCGCAGCCTGCGTCGATTTTGACAATTTGGAACCGGACGTAGTTCGGCTGACCGGCGCGAGGAAGAACCTTTAGCGGAGTCTTTGTATTCCATTCCGTGATTGCATTCAGGATGCGGTCCTGATTGGGAACATCTGCGTCGATAGTGTAGTAGATCGTGCCGTCCGGCCAAAGCGACGGCCCCGAGGTACCGAACACGAGTTCAAACGAGTCGGGAGTGACGACGCGCTCCCCACGCTCGACCGAACTGCGGAGCGATTCGATCTGTTCCGATGCCCCGACAATGATGTCGCCTTGCACAACGGCGTAGTGTCCGTGTAACTCGTACGTAACTAAACGGCCGTTCATTACAAAGGTGTGTGAGCTGAGAGGCGGTTGAGCAAAGGCAATCCAAACACAGATGAAAAATGACAGCACGGAAAAAAAGCGAATGAACATGAACAGCCTGATAATACTTGAAATTTAACCGGAATGCTCTAGATTTGTACTATTGTGGCCCAGACGACAGATTTCTCATTGCACAACGGTTTGCGTGCAGCCGGAGACAGGGGTAACACTTTGAACCGGAGAAATAGGTGACAGCCTGACCCGCGATTGGTCTGGATATGCGGGCTTTTCCTTATCTCAGGAGAGCAGTTTTTCGCGACTGGCGCGGAACCGTCCAGGACGCTTCTCGGTCTTTTGACAAAAATGTCACGTGTGTCTCCGGTCAAAGCGTTACCGATGTCCCCGGTTTGCACACTTTCCTCGTAGCCTACATCGGCGAGAGCTTATTGCATGGCGCGGCCATTGCCAGCGAGGCAGTACAGATAGCCTGGTATTCAGTTGACAATCGCAGCAGGCAGCGGATTGATCATTGAACGCGCAGCCCATCGACTTGCATTCGCGTTCGGATTAGTCTTTCGCGGCGTGCTACAAGGGATTGTCCCGTTTCTCCTCGCCAAAGGAACGGCCGCAGCGGCTAGCCGTATACCTGAACTTGTCAGCAAGCTCCGCGCCAGCAAACTCGGCGTGGGATTCGCGGAGTGGGTGGAAAGGAACTGGAAGGGACTAATCAACGACCCAAGGCTTCGGCCGGAAGCGAAAGGAACAAGTGTGGGTGGCCGCCATGCTGATACAGCAGAGTTCCCGTGAATGCGGAAGCCAAGCCAAACTTCGGAGCCGAAAACTCTGCCGCAAGAATCAAAACCGAAACAGCCACCGGGGATTCCGGCCAAACTGGCGGAAGGATTTGCCAAACGGGCCCGGCCCGCCGAAGTGCAAACAGCAGAACGTCTTGCTAAGAGCCCCGAGTTCAATGGCAGAACCTTCGATGCCCCGCCGCCTCCCGATCCCGGATAAGATTGGATTGATGACAAGGGGCGCACTTATGACGCCGTGGGCGATGGCACGAAATCGCGGTTTTTCAATTTGCAACAGTTTACTAAATTAATCGATTCGCACTTGCTTAAGGGCAACGATTTCACCGTAATCGATATGACCGAATATACGCCGGAACAGATCGCCGCCGTGGGCAGATATATTGACGGCCTGCCCGCTTCGTCGCAGGCACTGATTAGAAGGGTAGGATTTTAATGTTAGCGATTCGATTCGACTCCGATTCCGAGTGGTGGGTGTCAGGGGCGACATTTACACGCCTGTTCGACACAGCATTGAAAGAGGGCGCCATGCCTGCACGCTTTGAAGAATGGCTGCATGTTGCGGACGCAAATGGCGGTCTGGATTTCTCGCAACTAGCTGCCTCGGATGCTGGCCAACTCGCTGATGCACTTCACTCCACGGCTGAGCGCGAGGTGCAACGGCTGCGGGATGCAGGCGCAACTACGCCGGACGGTTCTTACCGAATAAGCCTCCAAAAACTGCTTTTGCTGCAAAATGTGGCCCACCGGCGGTGAGAGATCAGAAAACGGTCCTGAACGTCCTTCACTCCGCTTCATTCATTGAAGAAGTGAGACGAAAGGTCGTCGGAACACGAAATCCGGTTTACTTGATCCTTCAAAAACTTGCGGCAAGGTAGACTGACATTGTTGCGGCATATCCGCAATTCAAGTTAGAGCATAAGGGCAGATGAGCCGCCGCTGCAACAGGGCGGTTTCCTCCTAATCGATCACACGCCATTCCCCAAGAAATTCCCCTTTCCTCCCAACACTTACAGCCGAACACCGTAATTCCCACCCGATCCACCTGTCACGCTGTAACCAGTAAAGGAACGGAGCCATGCATCAATTACTTACCGACTTACTAACCGAACAACCACCACTAACCAAAAAACACCTAGCCAACATTCAGAACGCCGCGAAGTCCACCGGCCCACGAACCGCGGAAGGCAAGGCGCGGAGCGCATGTAACGCCGCGAAGCACGGCTTAACTGGCCAGAAGCTCATCCTTCAGCGTGACGAATTCGCCGATTACTTCTCTCAAGGCATTGATCTAATCGAAGACTTACGCCCCGTGGGCGCATTGGAAATGCAACTCGTCCAGAAAATCATCGATCATAGCTGGCGCATCAATCGATGCTCCATGCTGGAACACAATTTGGTCGCCGAAGCATTAGCCGCCCACGCCAATCTGGACGACACCGCCGACCCCCGCACCACCGCCGTCCTCGCCCAGGTCCACGGCTTCCAGTCGGATTGCGACGGCCGCAACGCATGGGAAAAGCTCAGCCGGATCGGTAGTCGTCTCACCCGAGACATGCTCCGACTCACCCGCGAACTCGAGGAACGCCAGGCGACGCGCTTGAAGCGAAGCCCGAGGGAATGGCAGCGCGAAGAGTGCAAAGCCTGGATCATGTACACGAACGCCCTTCGCGCTCACGAAGAATCCGAAGGGCTCTGCGCCATCGCCAACGAAGCTCTCGCCCATTCGCAAACTGAACAAGAGCAAGACACTTCCGCGTTGGCTTTGTTTTGTCAAAACGGCAACAGCAATGACCGCGTGGCTAACTCCGGCGACCCTTCACACCCACACCGAGCGTCTGCCGCGCATACACAAAGCTCCTCTCGAGGTCCACTCGCTGCTGCTCACGCAATGCAGCCGTGAATTCGGGCAATTTCAGAGCTTGCGGCGCATCCTCAATCACCATCACTCCCATGAATGGATGACCCTTCCGAGCCAGATCGACAAACCGCGCAAACTCGCGTGCCGGCGTTTTTTCAAACCAACGCCAAAACTGCGGATCGAAATAGGGCAGCACTTGCGGAGGCCGTCCCGTAATAATCTCCAGATGCATCGCTGCCTCCGGACAAAGCTTCCGTTGCAGAGCCGCAATTCCAGCAAGATCGACATTTCCATCCCCGAGGGCCACCCACTGCGCCGCCGCTCCCTGCGGATGCTCCCACACTGCCGAATCGCGCACATGCGTCGTCAATACGTGCGGCCCCAGCACCTCCATCGTGACCACCGGATTCTCCATGACCCACATCGGATTGCCCGTATCCAGGCAAGCGCCCACAAACTCCGGTCCCGAGGCCTGAATAATTTGGAGCACCTCGCGCGCTTGCATATCGCCGGCATGGTTCTCGAGCGCGATCTTTACGTTCCAATCCTGCGCTTCGGCCTTCACCGACCGAAACACCTTGATCGTCTCGTCCATGCATGCTTCGAGCGAATTGGTCTCCGTCCGCCGGTCCTGCATCGAGCCCATGAAGCATCGCACCGACGGCGCGCCGACCGCCTTCGCCACGCGCAACCCTTCGAGCATCGCGTCTCGCCCCGTTCCCGCGCGCTTGCCCCAACTCTTCGACAGCGGACAAATGCATCCCGTTCCCGCGTCGATCGTAATCCCGAGTTTTCGCGCTTTGTCGCGCACCGTTTCCAGATGCGCGGACTCCAGGCTCTCGTAATCGTCGAGACCCGAAATCTGAATCGCATCCAGGTTTTGTGCTGCCGCATAATCCAGAAACTGCATCGCCTTCCAGCGAAATGCGCGCAACGAATATGTGTCGAATCCGAGCCTCAAACCTGCCATCGATTCGCCCGGAAGCGTAGCCGCACATGCGGCCGCACCGAGCGCTGCTTTGAGAAAGGATCGCCGCTGCATGCGCTACTCTCCGCGCGTAAACGAGATGCCGGCGAAACTCACAACGCTCGCCTCATCGATGTTCCATTGTTCATAGCGCTCCACTATGCCGCGAACTCCTGGCACGACTTTCAGAAAGGTATAAAGCGGCGACGAGCCACACCAACGCAGCGCATCCCTGTTGTCCTGAATACGCTCCCAGAATCCGTCCGCATCGCCTGCCACGACGCAAGCGTTCCGGTCACCATCCTGCTCGGCTACCTCGCTCAAATATCCCGTATACGCAAGCGCCGGATCCTTGTCTCCATACCGCCGCCCGATATGCGCCATGTCAATTCCGAGCACCCAAATCAAGCGGTCCCGCTCTTGCTCCCCGATCTCGCCCAGTTCACCCAGGAACCGCGCAACTTCATTCTCGGCTTCGGGCTTGCCGCCATAGTAAATGCTCCGTGCGAACGAACCGCACAGAATCGGCAGCACACGCACGTCTGCGCCATAGAGCCATTGCAGAAACAAGACCTGAAACTCGATCGAATGCTCGACGGCGTGGCAATAGTCTTCTTCCACCAACGCTTTCGAAGCGCGCCGCGAAAGCCGGTTTACCAGATCAATGTCGGTTTCCGCGCGGCCCAACGGCGTCTCGAATTGCTTCCGCGTGACTCCAAAACGATCGGGCTTCCCATAATGCGAGGTCCCGAGAATGACGAACGTCTTCCGGCCGTTGCTCTTCGTAAGCGTCACCCGAGACAGCAGGATCCCGGCCTCGCCCACTATCGACCGTCCCGGTTCGAGCATTAGCGTGAGACAGAGAGGCTCCACTAACTCGCGCAAATGACTGACTGTGTCGTGCAAATCGACAGGCGGATCTGTTTCGCGATAGCGCACGCCGATCCCGCCGCCAAGGTCCAAGTGCCGGATATCCAGCCCACGCTTTCGAAGTTCCTGAACGAGTGCGATGACTCGGTTAGCTGCTTCCAGGAGCGGCTCGGTCTCGAGTAGTTGCGAGCCGATGTGACAGCTAACACCTTCGGGAACAATACCCGGAAGATTCGCCAGGCGAGCGTAAATCTCGAGCGCCTCGTCCATCGCAACGCCGAATTTGTGTTCGCGAAGGCCAGTCGAAATGTATGGGTGAGTGACAGCGTCTACGTCGGGATTGACGCGTAAGGCGACTGACGCGGTTTTGCCGAGAGCCGTTGCAATTCGCGAGAGTTCGAAAACTTCCGCTTCCGATTCGCAGTTGAAGATATGAATGCCAGCTTCGAGAGCGTAGCGAAACTCCGCTTCGGTTTTCCCGACACCGGAGAACACGACCGAAGCTGCATCCGCTCCAGCCGTGAGCACTCGATAGAGCTCTCCGCCCGAAACAATATCAAAGCCAGCACCTTCTTTCGCGAGTGCCGCCAGAATGGCTAGATTCGAATTTGCTTTTACCGCAAAGCAGATGCGATGCGGTGTTCCTTCGAGAGCGGGGCCGTATCGGTGAAAGCGTTCGAGAATCGCGCGCTTTGAATAGACATAGGTTGGCGTGCCATAGTAGGCGCCAATTTGCGCCATACTCACGCCTTCGCACATGAGAGTGCCGTCGGAATAGTAAAACTCACGGTCAACTAACATTCAAAGTTGGAATTGTCATGATAGCGACACGGGTACGTCGTACAA
>JAVHMZ010526476.1:0-14729 GCA_034782995.1 Amazona versicolor
CGTACGGCCATGCCCCAGTAGCCCGGGTTGCTCAGACCCGCTTCGTTGCCGGGCGAAGCGGTCGCGGCTTCCACTTTCAGGCTGGTTCCGAGCGCCGCACTCGGACCGTCGTTTTTGTCGACCGAGAACTTCGCCTCCTTTCTCTGGCCAAGCGTTGGGAGCGTTACTTCGGCGCATTCGCGAGAGTAAATGGAGCGCCCATCGACCGTTAGCCTTTCCTCCTTGACTCGGAGTTCTTTGAAGCCGGTGGGGAGTTCGAAAGCAAGCACGTAGCTATACCGCTGGGAATCCAGCTCGACTTCCAACTCCAGGCGCATGGGACTTGAAGAACGGCCCCGAGAGAAATCCTTGGGTCTAACAAGATCGCTAATGCGGTTTGTTCCCCGTCCAATCTTCTGAAAAATCTCGAGCGCGAACGCAACGGTTGATTTCCCTGACCCATTCTTCCCAATCAGCAGGCAAGAGGGCTTACCTGCAATCGGTAGCTCGAAGTTCTCCAGGCAGCGAAAATTGTGAACGTAAAAACGATAAATCACGAATGAATGATAGCGCTTGTCCGGTTTGCGGCGCGCAGGCGAACAAGTCGAACCAAATCCTACGGCGTAAAGATAAAGCCCACCGCGATGGCGGAATTGGAAGTAGAACCAGCCACGCTTCCGCTCGCATTGATACTTGTAGGATATGTTGACATGTAACCCGGCACATCGATCGGAGTGATTCTGCCGTCGACTGCGCGCAAGAAACCCCGGTCGTTGCATGAGTTTGTTTGCACGTAACCACCGGCCGCGGTGCCGCCACGGTTTAGACTCGAAATACTCGGTGAGAAGGCCCCCTCAATTTTGTGGAGTGGACCCTTGGGCTGAGACAACCAGTTAACCACAACCCGCCGTTCGATGAAAACAGCTCGACCGGCGAAACTTTTTCATAGCATGATCAACACATCCGGCGAAACGGAAGCGGGCAATGCAGGAGTGCAACCCGCCGAGGGATAGCCGGCTGCAACTCATCGCGGACGATGAGCGGGGGCGCTTAGGCGCTCCCGTTTGTTTTGCACCCATCGGACCGATAGATTGCCCATGCCTTAGAAAACTCACGCCGCCTTGTCCGCCCTGTCCAGTGTGAGACTGCGTTCGAACTCGGCTGGAGAGCAGTAATGGAGTGACGAATGCAGCCGCCGGTCGTTGTAGATCGACTCGAGAAACTCGCCGATCCGCGTCCTTGCATCCACCAGATTGCGGTACTCGGTGCGATGAACCTCCTCGTGTTTGAGCGTCTTCATGAAAGACTCGCACGCCGCGTTGTCCCATGGGTTCCCTTTCCGGCTCATGCTGATTGCGATGCTGCAATCGGTCAACATTCGCGTGTAAGCTCCCGAAGCGTACTGCACCCCGCGGTCGGAATGATGGACCAGCCCGGCACGGATTTTGCGCTCGCTTAGCGCCATTCGCAACGCCGCAAGCGTGAGAGTCTCGGCCATTGTGTCGTCCAGATGCCAACCGATCACCCGCCGCGAATACGCGTCCAGAATCACCGCCAGATAGACGAACTCTTCTTCCAGCCGGATGTAGGTGATGTCAGCAATCCACAACCGGTTGATGTCAGTCACCTCCATACCGGGCGGAAGATTCGGGTATACCGGAAGCGGATGAGCCGAGTCCGTCGTGACTACGAACTTCCGCTTTGCCACGCACAGCAAGTTATCCTCTCGCATTAGCCGCTGAACGCGTTTGCGATTGACCTTCCAGCCCCGCCGATCCAGTTCCGCCTTCATCCGGCGCGTCCCATAGGCAGGCCATTCCAGTGCGACCCTGTGCATCACATCGCGCAGTTCCAGATCGTCCCCCGACAAACCCGGCTCCGGTTTAAGTGAGCGGTAGTATCCGGCTCTGGCGAAGCCTGCTAGCGCGCACATGCGTGCCACGGAAAGTTCCGTATTCGCCCTCACTTCTTTGCCGACCTGCTGGTGGAAGGCCCGCCGTTGCTCAGTGCCCGCAGCAGCCGCTGTTCCTCGACATGCTGCAAGGCTCGTTTTAAAAAATCGATCTCCACCGCCTGTCGGCCGACCTTGCGCTCCAGCTCCGCTACCTGGTCCTCATCGGCTCGTTTCCGGCCAGCCCCGGTGAAGGCCTTGGCACCGTGCTCTTCCAGTTCTCGCCGCCACCGATACAGGTCGCTTGGATGAACTTCCAACCCACGCGCGACTTCGGCCGCGCTCTTCCCTCCGGCGATCTGCCGGATCGCCGTTTCCTTGAATTCCCGGCTGAACTTCCGTCGTGACTTCATTCCCAATTTTCCCCTGTCAATGATTTTTAGGGGTTAATCGGTTGTCTCAAATCTGGGGTCCACTCCAATGTTTTTGGAAAATGTCACATAAGAGTACCAGGAAATTGTTTCGGAACAAACGCTATCCGAATCTTCGGAGCGTCTCCTCCTCGAAGACGAACGGGGCTTTGATCACCAAAATCGATTGCGTCGGCGATCGGGGCTTCTATGCAGTTTGGCTGGCGGTGATTTTGGGAGTACTTCTTGGCGGCGACTGGAATCTCGTGCCGGCTTTGATCCGGGTGAAAACGCTATCGGACGCAGTTTCCTTTCTCGCACCCCTCGGAGTCCTGCTCTTGTGGTGCGGGATTGGATCATGGGTTGCGCTAGAGAGACTCTGTGCGATTGAGATTTTCGTTGGTAAGGGAGTGTTCCGATGGAGCCACCGGATTTTCGGTATGGGCAAGGACATTGAAGTGCGCCAGAAGGAAGTCACTTCGGTCATCGAGAAAGCGCGGTGGTACGGAAATCGGCTCTAATTACGATGTCTGGCAGGACATACTCTTTGGGCGACTTGAAAGAGGAGGACGCAACCACGATCGCGCGGGAACTGCGCCGAGCGCTGCCAGGTCTGATCCACGCCTCGCCATCGGCCCACCGTTTATTCTGATCTCGAGCAGCGGAAGACTAAATCTGGATTGCGATGTCTGCTCAATCTTCGGCCAAGTGCCGGAGACAGGCCGGCAACAGTCTTATAGCGACCAAAACCGGCCAAATCCTCCGTTCATTCATCTAGGGTAGTGATACATCGGTAGGATCACGCGGAACGATTCGCGTAGCGTTGTAGGTGCTGTCCCCAGCAGGCATGCTTTGGCAATTTTGACCCTGCACATCGCAGAGAGAAAACTCGTCTACGCCGGTGAACTCGTTGGGGCCGGTAACCTTAAACGTTTGGACAAGCTTGAGCATGGCATTTGGCTCTTTTGTAACCGGATCCAATCCGAATGCGTGAGTCGTAGCTGAGTAACGGTTATTCCCATTCCGTTTCCAGCTTCCATACAAAGGGGAAGTAGGGTCAGGATGGTTCGCTTGATTCGTGGAACCGCTGGCGAGGAAGACGCCGCCAGCCGCAAAGGATATCAGCGCGGTGAACGAATTCCCGGGATTGCTCACGTTTGTCACTTGGCAAATCCAGGATCCTTCGATCGAGTTGGACAACTCAGGTCCCCCGGTTGCGGGCTCCGCGGCCCTGCATTCACTGCTGAGACTGGCAATCAGCAGCGCCGGAATGAGCGCCGCTGAAAAGATGTTGAGCGTTGTGCTTTTCGTGCTGCGAAAACGATCCATGGGTTGTTGATCCTGTTCAAAGTTGGATTTCCCCGGATGGGGATAGTCAACTCTAAGGTGGCCAGTCGACTGCGATCAAATCATTTGCGCATCCAATTTCAAATCAGCTCCCAAGTTACTGAACCGCCGATGCTTAACACGCGGTATAATCCGACCGAGCCATGCGGGAGCTTGATCAGACCGGTCCGCTCATGGAGTTCGGTCCCTACGTCTTCGATTCGAGCACTGGGAAAATTACAAAATACGGGACGCCTATTTCCCTGAACGGAATGCCTCTGAAGATTCTTGCTCATCTTCTTCAGCGGCCGGGCGAAACGGCCAGCCGCAAGGAATTGCAACAACTGCTTTGGAACGATGCCGCGTACGGCGATTTTGAAAGAGGTTTGAACACAGCAGTCAACTTGATGCGAAAAGCCTTGAACGATTCAGCCGATCAGGCGCGCTATATCGAGACGGTTCCGGGACAAGGTTACAGGTTTATCGCGCCGATTCGACGCAAGGCTCCGGTGGCAGCCGGCGGTTCGCCCTCACTCGCCCCAACCGCGAGTCATTCTTCGAACGGCAACGAAGCGAGTAAGGACGGACGCGCTGGTGAGCGCCAACTTTCGCAAGCTCGGAATCGAACTTTTGGCATGATCGGGGCCGGGCTGGCGGTCGTAGCCTGTGCTGTTTTAGCCTGGCGGGTAAGTTTCCCCTGGCCCAACACTCTGCTCGATGGATCCAGGTCTCTGTCGAGCAACCGCGAGGCGAACGACCAATTCAACTTGGCATTTCACTTCCTCGACGTGCAAAGCGATGTTCCGCTCGCTCGCAGGACTTCGGAACGGGCGCTTGCCCTGGACCCGAATTTTGCCGCGGCTCACGTCCAGCATGCGCTTTTTTCCGTCATTGAGCTGTGGACGGGCTACAACAATGACTCTCGCGTCGTATTGGAGGCGGAGCAAGAGATACATCGGGTGGAACACAACATTCCCGATTCCGAGGGGCTGCTTTTGGCCGCGAAATCGGCTGTGTATCTGGCTCAGGGACGGCTGGATCGAATTCCGGCCGCAAAGCTGGAGGAGTTTACACGCCGCGGCGGAGATCCCACGTGGCTTGCCATACTTCGCTTGTTAGCGGGACGAACCGATGAGGGAATCGCGATGTTAAGCCAATGGAGCGAGCGCGGTCCGCTGCACAATCCGGCGAGAATGTTCCTTGGCGAGATGCTGCGAACCAAGGGACAGACGGCAGATGCAATCCATTTGCTGGAGCGTGTGCTCCAGCAAGGCCCGCGACACGCGACCCCGGCCCTCTTTCTCACGCTTGCATATTTGGATGCCGGCCGCATTGACCAGGCCGAAAGCCTTCTAACAAGCATGCGGCCCAACTTCGAAGGGAATTATTTATGGCGCTTCTCGTGGGCGATTCTGCTGGCCTCCAAAGGAATGCACGTGGAAGCAGCACAATATATGGATGAGGAGGTGCTGAAATCCGCGCGGCTCAACTGGGCGCAGTGGTCGTCGATCGCGGATTTTTATGCTCTGCAGGGCGACAAAGAAAGAGCGCTGGATTGGCTGGAGTTCGCCGTCGCCCGCGGGGATGAACGCGCCTTTTATTTCCGGCGCAATGTTCGCCTTCGATTGTTACGCGACGACATGCGTTTCAAGTTGCTACTCAAGAACTTGGAATCGCGACCCGCGGCTTTCGATCCCGTTTGAAATGAATCCTGAGTAAACAACGTATTCTCGATCAGGATCCACGGCACGAACGCCAAAACGGCGTCGCCACGGGGGTATCGCAATCCTGACCGCGCAGTGATATTATGCATCCAAAGGAGGCCGTCTTATGGTTTCCGCGACGACCGCTTCCGTAACGCTCGCTTTGTTTGCATTCACCGGTCTCGGCACAGTAGCTGCCGCGACTCAGACACCGAACCCTCCCCGCACGCTGCCGCCGGAGATGAAAGCCGACATCCTCATGGCTCGCAAAATGTATCGCGAGGCCATCGATGTCTACTCGACGGCTCCGGATTCGCCCACCAAATGGAATAAGATCGGCATCGCCTATCACCAGCTTTTGGACTTTTCCGCGGCCAAGAAGAATTACGAACAGGCCTTGCGCGGCGACCCCGCCTTTGGCGAAGCACGCAACAACCTAGGCACCATCTACTATTCGCAGAAGAGCTATGGGAGAGCCATCCGCGAGTATAAGAAGGCGCTTCGGGCGCTGCCGCAATCCGCATCTATCTATAGCAACATGGGGACGGCGTACTTCTCCCGGCAGGATTATAAGAAAGCCGCCGAGGCGTATCAGGTCGCGGTCCATCTCGATCCGGACGTGTTCGAGCATCACAACTCCTACGGGACGATCATGCAGGAGCGCTCGATCACCGAGCGCGCTAAGTTCCACTACTACCTGGCCCGCATGTATGCCAAGGCGGGCAGTACGGATCGCGCTCTGCAGTATGTCCGAAAGGCTCTCGAAGAAGGATTCGCCGAACGCAAGAAATTCATGGAAGAGCCGGAGTTCACCATCCTGCGCGATAACGCCGAGTTCCAGCAGATCATGAAGTCCGAGCCGCGTGTATTGTAGTTTCACGCGACTTGCGTCCGTTCTGATCGCGGCGGGAATACTGACATCGTGCGCCAAGCCGCCCGTCTCCTGGCGGGTGGCGGTGCTCCGTTTCGAAAGCCTGCAGCCGGGCGAGAATTCCAATTGGATCGGTCGCGCGATCAGCGAGGAAATCTCGGGGCAGCTTGAGGGAACGCGGCACAACGCGGTAATTCCGTTCCTGACTTTGCACCAATTGGATGCCGCTCTGGGCGCGAGGCCGGTGGAGGCTCCGGGCGTTTCGGCTGAGAGGCCCGCGGCAATCGGGGCTGGCGCGAATCGCATCGTCACCGGCTTTTATACGGTGAAGCGGAATCAGCTTGCGATTACCGCGATCGAAGAAGATCTGGAAACGCGCAAGATCAAACCGCCATTCACCGTGAGCGGCACCGTGGATGAGCTGTTGCATTTGACCGATGAGATTGCGCGGAATATCGACGACGAGGCGACTCCGCCAATCACGGGAAGCACGCGCGCACTGCGTTCCTACGCCCTGGCTCTGGAGAGCACGGAGCAGCAAGCTTCAGCGCTGTTGAAGGAAGCCGTTTCGCTCGATCCCGATTTCGGCAAACCGTATGTCGAGTTGGCGCAAACGGCGCTGGCCGCCCGGAATGCAGAAGCGTTCGGAGCGATCTTTACCGAAGCACGAGCGCGCGGTAACGGCATTCGCGCGGTCGATCGCGCCGTATTGAATTTGGACGACGCCCGGCTGCATGCGAATCTCGCGACTCGGATCGATGCGCTGGGCGCGCTGGTGCGTTCGATGCCCGCCGATCCGTTTCGTCTGAAGGAACTCGGCACGGCGGAGCTGGAGGCGAATCGTTATGTGGAAGCCGCGGATCACTATCGCAGGCTCGGAACGCTGCTGCCCACCAGCACGGAGCCGCTGAATTTACTTGGTTACGCGCAGATGTATGCAGGCGACGAAGCCGGAGCACGCAGATCCTTCGAGAACTTTCGGCGAGCGAGTCCCGGCGATGCCAACGCGCTCGATTCCTCGGGCGATGCCGAGTTTTTCTTCCGCCATTTCGAGCAGGCCGAGAAGTGGTACCTGCAGGCCCATGACCGGAATCCAGCACTCGCGGACGGAACGGAATTGTTGAAAGCGGCGTGGGCGAGAGCGATGCGCAAGGATGCCGCGGGAGCGGAGGCGCTTGCGGAGCGCTACCAGGCCGAACGGGAAAAGCTCCACGATCCAGTAGCCGTGCTTCGTGCCGCTCAGATGCTGCGAGCGCTGGGGGACAAGGATCGCGCAAACCGCATGCTGGCGGATTATCCCGCCGCCGCGCCGCCATTCATCCGGCAGACGGCGGGCGCGCAACTGGCGTGGTGGCGCTTTCTGGACGGATCGGGGCCAGCGCCGGAGCGAACGTCCGTGAACGCGCAGGCGCTCATCGTGATGCAACAGAAGAATTACGCGGCCGCGCTTCCGATCTGGCGCAAGCTGGCGGAGGATGCCTCGCCCACGGAGTGGTGGACGCGGACGGTTTACGCGCGGGTGTTAGCAGCAACGGGCCAGATGCAGGAGAGCAAGCGGTATGGGAAATTTGCGCCGATCCCGCAGCCGGTCCACACCTTGAGCTTCGATGAACTTTGGTTTCCGTGGATTTTGACCGCGAATGTTCAAGCCAGCGGCAAAGTCGAGTAAGCCGGAATGGAGAGCGGGGAAAGTTCTCCACGCCGCAGTTTCGGGAATGCGGCGGCGGCTATCATGACGGCGTTGTCGGTGGAGAGCGCGGTCGAGGGGAAATGCACCGGAACGCCCAGCCCGCACGCGTTTGCTGCCTGCCGGAGACCGGTATTGCAAGCGACTCCACCCGAGATGACGATGGATTGCGCGCCGATCTCACGCGCCGCCGCTCGCAAGCGCCGAAGCAACTCTTCGATGACCGTGTGTTGAAAGCTGGCGAGTAGGTCGAGAGTACGCGCGGGCGTAACCCGCAGCCAATCGTCGATCAATGGAGTAGGATTGCGCGCCAGAACTTCACGCCGCGCGCGCACTTCGGAAGTCATATCGTGCTCCTGCGTCCATCGCAGGACGGCGCTCTTCAAGCCGCTGAAGCTGAAGTCCATCGAATTGGCTTTCATGCGGACCAGGGTGAATGGCACGGCGTCCCCGTTTCCGAAGGGGGCGAGTCGATCGATAATGGGTCCGCCGGGATATCCGAATCCGAGGAGTTTCGCCACTTTGTCGAACGCCTCCCCCGCGGCATCGTCGCGCGTTTTTCCGAGCAGCCGGTAAGTCCCTTCCCGTGGCATTGCGAACAGGTGCGTATGTCCGCCGCTGACGACCAAAGCGAGCGCCGGAAATTCCAAACAACGCCCGTCGCGGCCCGATTCCAGCATCACTGCGTGTATGTGGCCTTCGATATGGTTGACGCCGATCAGCGGCTTTTGCAGAGCGAAGCAAAGGCCCTTCGCGTAAGTCAGCCCCACGAGTAACGATCCGGCCAAACCGGGGCCGATAGTAGCGGCGATGGCGTCGAGCGAAGGCCAGCCGGCATCCGCATCCCGCATCGCCAGCCGCACAACCGGAACGATGGCGCGCAGATGCTCGCGGGAAGCCAGTTCCGGAACCACGCCGCCGTACTTGCCGTGCGTTTCCAGTTGCGAGGCTACGATGTTCGACCGAACTTCTAATTCGTCGTCGACCACCGCCGCGGCCGTTTCGTCGCACGAACTCTCAATCGCTAAAATGCGCAAGCTCCAATGTAGCGAAAGCCAGTCGCGTGCGGAAAGGCTAAGTGACCGGACTGGCGGGCATCAGCGCGGCTGTGAGCTCCACGCAACGCTCGGCGGCTTTGACCGCGGTTTCCAACTCGGGTTCGTTCGGGAAGAGGATGGTCATGCGATCGAGCGAGTTCAGTACGATCATGAGCTGGTTGTTAAGGTCGTGAGCGATTCCGCTGACGGAGAGAGTCTTCGCATTCATTCCAACCTGATGGTAAATGCCCGGAAACCGTTCGATGCGCGTTAGCGCGGACAACACTCATGTTTGCCGGAAAGAAAAACTGGAAACACGCGTGATCGAATAATTGGCAAGCCGCTTTTGCTGTCACTTGAAATACACTGAAATGTGAGGTTCCATGCATTTGGTGAATGCCCTATCGATGTGCCGAACCGCCGGCATTTGCACTCTTTTCGGCGTTGCAGCCGGTCTGTTCGCGCAGAGTCCTGAAACCCAAAGTCCCGAGACAAGCGACACCGTGATTCGCAGCAGCGCCCGTGAAGTGCTGTTGGACGTGGTGGTCCGGCAGAAGAACCAGCAGTTGGCGCGGAAGTTGAAGGCATCCGACTTCACCGTCACCGAAGATGGCATACCGCAGACAGTGAAGACGTTCCGCTTTGTGAGCGGCGCCGATTCCGATCCATCGCCGGAGATTCGTTCCTCCGCGCCCGCTGCCGTGCCGGCCGCGCCTTCCATGCCGAAGAAATTGGAAGAACCGGGATTTGTGTCTATCGTCTTCGATCAGTTAAGCCCTGACACTCGCAAGTACGCGCAAGACGCCGTGCACGCGTTTCTCGCTCACGAACTGCGATCGAGCACTTACGTTTCGATCTTCATGCTGGATTACAGGATGAGCATCGTCCAGAACTTCACGAACGATCGAGGGCAACTGGAGATAGCGGTGGATCGAGCGGCGCTCGGGACGTATTCGAGCCTGTCGCGCGATAACCGGAGCGTGGTGAATCAGGCGGATTATTCCACGGTGAACGGTGAAAAGGGCATATCGATCGGGTCGAGTATCGATCTTGCTCGCACGCCCGATCTGGCCAGCGCCGGGGCCGCCGCGTCCATCGATGAAGGCGCGCTCGCGGCGGCGCAGATTGTCGCCGACCAGCGTGAGGTTTCGATGTATCAGGGAGGCATGCGCTCGGTCACCGCGCTCATGAACCTGGTGAAATATGAGTCCGCTTTGCCGGGCAGGAAGACCGTGCTCTACCTTTCTGAAGGTCTCAATTTACCTCCCGGTCAGCATGAGCTGATCCGGAACGTAATTAGCTCGGCCAATCGCGGGCACGTCGCTTTTTATGGCATCGATGTTCGCGGTCTGACTCCCGCCAGCGCGAATGCACTGGCGCGCAATCTATCGCACACGGTGGCGGGCGTGAGTGCCAGCCAGATATCGAGTCCGGTCGGAGTTTCGACGGACCAGGCGAAAGAGTTCGACACCCTGAACGAGATGAACGTCGGAAACACCGACATGAATATGGTCGAACTGGCGGAAGGCACCGGCGGCTTCGCGGTCTTCGATACGAATGAGATTGGCAAAGCGATGTTCCGCGTGATGGAAGACGTTCGCACGCATTATGAAATCTCTTACGTGCCCACGTCGGACATTTACGACGGACACTTTCGCAAGATTCAGGTGATGGTGGACAACTCGAAATTGAACGTGCAGAGCCGTGAAGGCTATTACGCGCTGCCGGATCTCGATGGACAGCCGGTGCAGGTGTTCGAAATGGGTGCTTTGAGCGCGCTCGATACCAAGCCCGCGCCGCACGCGTTCGAATTCCGCACAGCCGCGCTGCGCTATCAGCCGCGCGCGGAGGGCTATCGCTATGAGATCGCCTTCGAACTCCCCACTGTCAATATCACGCCGAAGCTGGACGCGGAACATCATGTGGCGCGCCTGCACGCAACGTTTCTCGCGCTTATCAAGGACGCGCGCGGGCAGGTGGTGGACAAGATCAGTAATGAGATCGACCAGAACGTGCCGGACGACAAGCTGGAGCGCTTCAAACAGGGCCAGATCATTTTCACCAAGCCGGTCGCATTAGCTCCGGGGCGTTACACTATCGAATCGGCCGCGATCGATGCGGGAGGAAATCTTGCCAGCACGCGCCGCGCCGCGCTGGTGGTGCGTCCCTCGAATCCCACGGCGTTGAGCGATATCTCTCTAATTCGCGATATTCAGCCGCTCTCCGGTACGCGCAATCCTGAAGATCCGCTGGAATTCGATGGCGGCCGGGTCACGCCGGAGCTGGCGTCGATTTCAAACGCGCCCGAAGGCACGCGCTTGTACTTCGTGATCTACCCCGGAGCGAAACTGACGAAGCCGAAAGTGACCGTGCAGTTCTTCCGCGATGGCGCGCCAGTTGCCACCGCGGAGCCGGACGTGAGCTTGCCGGACGAACTGAATTCGATTCCGGTGATCGCCTCCGCCAAACTCACCCCCGGCGATTACCAGGCGCAGGTGACCGTGCAGCAGGATGGACGCGCAATGCGCCGATTTACTACGTTCACGGTAGCGCCGTGACCGCCCTCGATCTGAACGACTATCGATTGCACGACGAAGACGCGGTGTTGACTCCCGCGCTGCTGGTTTACCCGGCATTTGTGGATGCCAACATTGAAGCGACGCTGCGGGTCATGAGGGATGACGCGAACCGCTGGCGTCCCCATCTGAAAACGGTGAAGATGCCTTGGGTGGTCAGGCGGCTCATCGCGTACGGAGTGCATCACTTCAAGTGCGCCACCACGCTTGAACTCGCGATGGCGTGCGAGAACGGAGCTTCCGACGTGCTGATTGCCTACCCGGTAGTAGGCGCCAACGCGCGGCGCGTGGAGCAAATCGCTCGTCAGTACCCGCATGTGCGTGTTTCGGTTTTAGTGGAGAACATCGAGCAGGCAAGCAGGTGGGCAGGCAGCCCGGTTGGAGTGTTCATTGACATGAATCCCGGCATGGACCGGACCGGGATTCGCGAGACCGCGCGCGACGGAATCGTTGCGATCGCGCAGGCGGCCGGTAATCGATTCCGCGGGCTTCACTACTATGACGGCCACGTCACGGAGGCCGATCCGGGCGAGCGCGAGCGGCATGCCCATCGCGGTTACGACCGGCTCATCGGCATTGCTGGCGAACTCAGTAACGCCCAACTAACGATTAGCGAAGTCATCACGTCGGGAACTCCGGCCTTTGAGGCCGCGATGACTTACACGGGCTTTCGCGACAAGCCCTATATTCATCGCGCATCGCCCGGCACGGTGTTACTGAATGACGCCAGCAGCTTGCAGGTGATTCCGCCGCGATCGGGTTATCGAGCGGCAGCGGTCGTTATGGCGACAATCGTCAGTCATCCGGCTCCGGGACGGGTGACGTGCAATGCGGGGCACAAGAGTGTTTCCGCCGATGCCGGTGTTCCAACCTGTATGGTGATCGGTCATCCCGACTTACAACCGCTGAAGCCTAGCGAGGAGCACTTACCGATCGAAGCGCCTGGGACTTATCAACTTCCAGCGGCGGGCGAAGCACTCTATTTATTGCCGCGGCACATCTGTCCGTCGGTGAATAACTTCGATGCAGCGCTGATGGTTCGCGACGGGCGCGTGGAATCGATCGAGCGCGTTTCCGCCCGCGGCCACGAACCGGCGTTGGCGGGCGGCGTTTCTTAGAATCCCGATTCGTCGGCCGACGGTCCGTAAATCGATGGAACCGGGATATCATTCAATCGCAGATAGACGCTGAGCTGTCCGCGATGATGGATCAGATGATTCATCACAAAGCCGCGCAGAACGGCAACTTTGGGAAGGGTCATCAGCGTAGTGGCTCCATTCATCAATGACCAGGGCTTGAACAGGACATCATCGCGCACCGCGGCAATGGCATCGTGGGCAACGCGCACATTGGCATCGAACAGGGAAAGCAACTCGGCTTTGGTGGTGGGCAGGTTCTCGGGAGGCCCCGACGCGCCCAAGTCCAGCGAATCCTGATCGATTGTGATTTTCGTCCAGGTGGGGATGCGGGCGATATGGATGGCGAGGGGTCCCATCGCAAATGATTTCTCGTGCGGTTTATAAGCGAAGGTTTCATCGCCAACGCGATCCAACACCCGGCGCGTGGTCGCCATTTCTTGATCGAACTCCGGTAACAGCCACTCATTGATCGGCATATTTGTCTTCCCGCGATTCTAGCACTGGATTCCTTGCCTGATTTGGCGTATCTTGGCGTCTAATGAATTCAGGAGTAACTTACATGCGACTGGCGATCTGCGGCTTTCTTTTCACCTCTTTCTGTTGTGCTCAAACCTCCTCGGGACCGCTGGAATCCGGCGCGATCGAGTTCAAACAAGGTCATTATGCGCAGGCGGTGCAATATTTTCAGGAAGTAGCCACGGCCGATCCCAATAACGTGACGGCGCACTTGTACCTGGGAACGGCCTTATTGATGCAATTCGTGCCGGGCCTGGAATCCCGCGAAAATACAGAGTTCGCCGAGCGGGCCAGAGCGGAGCTGCAGAAAGCCCTCGGCCTTGATCCGAGAAACAAGCTGGCCCTGGCATCGCTGGCATCGCTCGCCTACAACCAGAAGCGATTCGATGAATCGAAGGACTGGTATGTGAAAGTGATCGAGGCCGACCCTTCGAA
The DNA here is from genome assembly GCA_034782995.1 of Amazona versicolor. Classification (NCBI taxonomy): domain Eukaryota; kingdom Metazoa; phylum Chordata; class Aves; order Psittaciformes; family Psittacidae; genus Amazona; species Amazona versicolor. The sequence continues at coordinate 13,571 of JAVHMZ010526476.1, forward strand.
CAAAGAGGCTTACTACACGCTTGGAGTGATCGCGTGGGCCGAGTGGCTGCCCGTGGATCGCCAGGCGCGGACCGATTCCGGCCAGAGGCCCGAGGACCGCGGCCCAATCTCTAATGAGCGGCTTCGCCGTGAGCTGAAAGCGAAGTGGCTGCCCATTCTGGATGAGGGCATTAGAAACGTGGACACGGCGTTGGGCATCGATCCGAATTACTCCGACGCCATGGCGTATATGAATCTGTTGATCCGTTATCGCGCGGATTTGCTCGATTCGCAGGATCAATATGTGTCGGAAGTAAAACGAGCGGACGAATGGGTGAATAAGGCGCTGGAAACGAAGAAGGCTGCCGCGCAGGAGGGACAGCGCCCGGCGAACCTGCAACCCGATAAACCCGCGTCACCGGCGAGCGCGCCAAACCGGCCAATGAGCATTCGTGTTGGCGGTGCCGTTGCCGGGGCCAATCTGATTTCGCGAGTAGCGCCGGTGTATCCGCCCCTCGCTCGCGAGGCGGGCATTACGGGCACCGTCAGTTTCAACGTGGAGATTGGCCGCGACGGGCACGTTGCGAATTTGACGCTGGTGAGCGGTCATCCGTTACTGGTCGAAGCCGCGAGGGATGCGGTGATGCAGTGGGTTTACAAGCCGACCCTTCTCAACGGCGAACCGGTGATCGTGAAAACAATCATAGATGTGAAATTCAGTTTGCTGCCCTAAGCCGGCACGCGCGGATTCCGCAGGCGGCCATAGCGGATGAATCGCCAGCTTGATTTCGACGCGGCGGAACGCGCTTACGCAGTCCTCAAGCGCTTCGGTAGGAATCGAATCTCAACGCGCTTATCGACCGCGTCCGCGATTCGTTTCAGCATCGAAAACGAGTGGCCATCGTAATCGGCATCTTCCAGGCGGCGGATCACCGACTTTGTTGTTCCCACGCGTTCCGAAAGCTCTTGTTGAGTCAGACCAGCCTTTGTGCGGAGCTCATAAATTTTCCGCGCGATCTCGGCGTTAATGACCACTTTCTCGAATTCATCCTCGTGTGTTGGGTCACCCGCGACGTAACGATTGTAAAGGAACTTTGAGGCTTTTGAACTGAGGTCTTTGGAAGACGCTGACTCTGCATTAGCTGAAGGGTGAAACATTCGAAATCCGCGTCAAACAAAC
>JAVHMZ010526583.1:0-14726 GCA_034782995.1 Amazona versicolor
CTCCATTCTCAATCGGCACAACCGTCGGGGTGAGCTCGCTCAATCGTCACCAGCCGTTCGCGCAATGTTGGTTCTGCTCGAAGCTCACCAGAAGGCGGGTGAGGCGCTCTTTGCGCATGGTCTTGCTGAGGAGCGCGGTTGAGAAATCCGGTCCGCACATGGACGCCGGAAGAGATTGCGGCCATCGCCGAAACAGCTTATCAGTTTCACTTACAAGGGAAAAATACTGAGGCGCTCGTGATCTTTGAAGGTTTATTTGCCATTAATCCGACGCACACTTACACATTGGATTCGCTGGCGGCGCTCTCACTCGCGCTCGGCCGCCCGGAAGAAGCCATCCATTACTCGTCTTTGCTTCTCAATCAGCAGAGCGGCCATGTTGGCGCTCTCGTACGTAGATGTGAGGCCAACTTAGTGCTACATAACTTCGACGCAGTCGAAGCGGACTTAACCTCGTTAACGCACGCTGGCAATCGTCTGGCGCGCACTCGCGTTCTAATGCGTCTTGAATGCGAGCGGGCCTAAGCTTGACCGTGCACTATAACTGCTCTCTTGCGCACCATGGGAGCAACTTCCGAACCGAGTATCTCGATCGCGCGCATCATGTGCTGATGCGGCAATGAGGCAACACCCATCTGAAAGGTGATCCGGTCGATTCCGCCCAGCACTTCGCTGACATAGAGAATCTTCTTCGCGACTGCGTCGGCATCTCCTATGAGGAGGGCTCCAGTCGGGCCGCGTGTCGCGTCGAACTGCGCGCGAGTCGTTTTCGCCCAACCACGTTCTTTACCGATCTCGGTAAACGTGTGCGCGTAACCCGGATAGAAGATATCTGCGGCCTCGTCTGTAGTGTCCGCTAAGAAGCCAATGGAGTGTAGACCGACCTGGAGTTGATCGGGCGAGTGACCGGCTTGCTGCCCGGCCTTCCGGTATAAATCAATCAGTGGGCGAAACCGCCGTGGTTCCCCGCCGATGATCGCGACCATCAGGGGAAGCCCGAGCGCCCCTGCGCGAACGAACGAGGCGGGCGTGCCTCCGACGCCGACCCAAATGGGGAACGGATTCTGTATCGGTCGCGGATAAACAGCCTGACCAGTCAAGGCAGCCCGGTGTTTGCCATTCCAATGCACGTGTGTGCTGTCGCGAATGGTCAGCAGAAGATCGAGCTTTTCGGCGAATAGAGAATCGTAGTCTTCCAGCTTTAAGCCGAAAAGCGGGTAGGATTCGATGAAGGAGCCGCGGCCAGCGACGATCTCCGCGCGGCCGTTTGAAATGAGATCAAGCGTGGCGAACTCTTGGAATACGCGCACCGGATCGGCGGCGCTGAGTACCGTGACGGCGCTCGTGAGCCGTATCTTACTCGTGCGTGCCGCCGCCGCGGCCAGGATTACCGGTGGCGCGGAATCAATGAACTCCGCGCGATGATGCTCGCCGATGCCGAACACGTCGAGCCCAACGCGATCTGCTGTTTCAATCTCCTCGAGTAAGTTATGAAGCCGTTGCGCCGGCGTGACGGTCAGGTTAGTCGAGGGATCGGAAACGGCGGCCGCGAAACTGTCGATGCCAATTTGCATTCGGTGGACTCTGCTAAGTGGATGTCCCGGTTCAAATTTCGATTCACCTCGCCCCAAGCAGCTCCGAACCTGCTATACATTGAAAGCGATATGTGTCGAAGCATCAAGGTACTTCGGAACGCGGATCCGCCCGTCACAGGTAACGAGATCGCGGCCGCCGCCCTCCAGTACGTACGGAAAGTGAGCGGGTATCATCGTCCTTCGAAAGCTAATGAGCAGGTCTTTGAGACCGCGGTTCAGGAGGTTGCGGAGGCGACCTCAAGGCTGCTCGCGCACTTGCAATCGGCACCCGGCAGCGTCAGCCGGAGACGGCCGGCGCCATTCGCCGATAACCGCGCGTCGCTGGTCGAATAACACGTGCGGTGCGCGCTCCTGCGCTTTAGGATCGAAGCGAGGACAAATTGATGAAATCTCTTCCCTCTTCTTCACCCAATGCCGATCGCACAACAGTTGTGTTCACAGCGTTTCTGATTCTGGCCGGTTTCGCTCTTCTGGTGACCTGCAACCTGGGAGTGCTCGCTCCCGAACAACTCGGTAAGCTCTGGCCGATCACTCTGGTCGCTGCGGGGTTGGTCGAACTGCTTCGTTGGCGCGAGCGCGAGGAAGAACAATGAGCTTCCGCGATAGCCGATTCCGCCCGGGAAGCCCGGACCCGGCGACCACGCCTGAGAGTAGCCGAACGCAGAGCAACGAGTTGCTGCTCGCGGTTCGTACATCTTCGATCCGGCCAGGGTTTATTTTCGCTCTGGTATTGATCGGCGCCGGCTTGCTGTTCTTTCTCCAAAATGTCGGCCTGCTTCGCATCCGCGACGTTTGGCGGTATTGGCCAACCGTGTTCCTGCTGCTGGGTCTCCTCAAGCTTTATCAAAGCAGGAGTTTAGTCGCATCGGTCTGGGCCGGATTCCTTATGGCTGTAGGCGCCATCTTGCTTCTAGCAAACCTCGGCATCATTACCGCACGAGGCAGTCTCATCTGGCCTCTAGGGCTGATCGCAGTTGGCGTTTTAATGCTGGCACAAAAGACAGGCCAGTCGTTCGGTCCACTCTCGAGGCGAATTACCGCGAAAGATCTGGAAGACTCCGACGACACGCTAAATGAGTGGGCCGTGTTCGGCGGCAGCAAGCGCATGATCACATCGCGGAATTTCAAGGGTGGAGGCTTGCTGGCTGTGTTTGGCGGAGTGGAAATCGATTTACGTGGAGCAGAGATTTCCTCCTCCTTTGGCGGACCGGTGGTGATTGATGCGAACGCAACGTTCGGGGGCATCGAAATCAGAGTGCCCACAGACTGGAGAGTCGCGGTCAGAGGAGTCGGGATCTTCGGAGGTTATGAGGATAAAACGATGCGTTCCCGGGAAGTGGACGAAACGTCGCCACTGCTGGTGATCACGGGCTTCGCGACCTTCGGTGGAGTCGTCATTCAGTAGCACGCCGGGCGCATGCATCCCATTCTGATCAGCCGGGCAAATCTGGCACTCTACCTTTTAATCTGGGTTCCTATTGGCGCCATCTTCGTCGCTCTTATGACGTTGACCGGTCAGGTGCCTTGGGCCGAGAGCGTGCTCGTCGTGCTTCCACTTACGTTTCTGCTCGCATTTCTATGTTTGTCGCCCTGGTATGCGTGCCGTTTCATGCCGCTGGGCGAGACGCAGCCATGGAAGCTCGGACTTAATCATGTTCTATCCGCAATGGTGGCCGGAGGACTTGTTGCGGCGGTTACCCGAGCGCTCCTCGCCGGTTTAGATCGAATGATCCCCGGGATGGAAGGACGCGTCCGTCCGGCGTTGCTGTTGATAGCGGTCGCATCAAGTCTGTTGTATGGACTCTCGATCGCGGGACACTACGCCGCGCTTGCGATCCAAACTTCACGGGAGGCGGCTGTGCTGGCGCGTGAGGCGGAACTGAAAGCACTGAAGGCGCAAGTGAACCCGCATTTTCTGTTCAACAGCTTGAATTCAATTAGCGCATTGACCAGCATCAGTCCGGCAAGAGCCCGCGAAATGTGTGTGCGGCTCTCCGACTTCTTGCGGATCTCGCTGCGGCTCGGAGAGCGGGAGAGCGTCTCATTCGGCGAAGAGCTGGAGCTTACGCGAACGTATCTGCAAGTCGAACAGGTTCGCTTCGGAAGCCGGCTGCGGATCACCGAACACGTGGACGCGCGTTGCGGCGCCTGCCCGGTTCCTCCGCTTCTGATTCAGCCGCTGGTGGAAAACGCGATTAAGCATGGCATCGCGAACATGGTGGAAGGCGGCGACATTGTCATTGCGGCCCAGTTCGACGGGGCTGCCATGCGGTTCACCATCGAGAATCCGTTTGATCCGGAGGCTCCCGTCGTGCGCTCGAACGGTATCGGATTGCGAAACGTGCGCGACCGCTTGCAGACTCGGTATGGCGGCAAGGCTTATTTTGATATCTCGATCCGCGAGGACAGGTATCGCGTGACGATTGGTGTGCCTTGTGCGCTGACCCGCGGGCGTGAAACGCAGCCGCTAGCGGAGGCAAAAGCATGATTCGTACCTTGCTTGTGGATGATGAAGAACTCGGGCGGCAGATCTTGCGCGAGTATCTTCGTTCCGAACAGGACATCGAGATCGTGGCTGAATGCGGAAACGGATTCGAAGCTGTGAAAGTTGCCGGCGAATGCAAGCCCGACCTTCTTTTCTTAGACGTGCAGATGCCGAAGCTCGACGGATTCGAAGTGCTCGAGTTAATTGGTCCGGGCCCGGCGGTCGTTTTTGTGACGGCGTTCGAGCAGTACGCGATGAAAGCCTTTGAGGCGGCTGCGGTTGACTATCTGCTGAAGCCGTTTGGCGCGGATCGCTTTCACGCCGCGCTTACTCGTGTCCGCCAACGGCTCTCTGAGAGAGCTCCGGCGCCGAACGCGATTGAGCTCAAAGCGGCCGCTCGCGGGCCGGAGCAGCATTTACTTCGCATCGTTGTGCGCGATGGAGTGCGCGTCCACATCGTTCCCGTCGAGAAGCTCGACTACGCTGAGGCGCAGGACGATTACGTGGCGCTACACGCCGAGGGTAAATCGTTCTTGAAGCAGCAGTCGCTGGCAAGCCTGGAAGTCTCGCTCGATCCCGCGCGCTTTATTCGTGTCCACCGCTCGTTTCTGTTGAACCTGGATCGCGTTCGCAAAATTGAGGCGCTGACAAAGGATGCGCGGCTTGCCATTCTTGCTAACGGAGCGCAGATTCCGGTAAGCCGGGCAGGATACGCACGGCTGAAGGAGTTGATGGATGCGGTTTGAGTTCGGGATAGGTGAATGCTACCGCGCTATGACTTTCATTGGCAGGAAACTTATATGCTGAAAACACCTCGCTTACTCCGCAAAGGAACGCTTCTTCGCTCCACCGCTGTGTTCGATAACTCGAGCGGTAACAAACTAAACCCGGATCCCACCCACCTCGTGCGATGGGGGAGCCGAGCAACGAAGAAATGATGGGTTTCTGGCTACAACGGGTGAGATACGGGCGTCTTAGCCCAGAGCAAACCGATAGAGGTGCGATCGAATTGCGCGCGCCCGGTGCGATTGCTGTAGTGAATTTGAAATTCCAGGGTCGCATCTTTTGGGATGCGAATCGCATAACCTGCCGGACGTACCTCGGGGATGTGGCCTGGAAGATAAATCGCGACGAAGATACCAGGTCTGACCATGTTATCCGGCCAATCGCCTCCGGTCTGGTAAGTACAGCCATCATCAACGACGGGAACTTCAGGACGGATGTGATGGACCTTCCCTGTGAGCAATCGATATTCTACCTTTGGACGCGCATCATCTGACTTAGCATCCGGTTCCGTTTCCCAGACACTGACGGTGGCGTGATGCACGATCTGGCGGTTGCCTGGAAGGACCTCTGCCACCTGCACCCACTTATCTTCCGCGAAGTGCGTGGGTACGTGGATGTACTCATAAGCATCCTGAGCACCCGCGGGAACTTGCTGCTCCTCGGGCAGGGAAAGAACGGCGTCGGGAGAAATATGCCAGCCAGCAGGAAGGGCTTTGCCGACGGAGGAAGCGGCAGGCTCGCCTTCTCTTGCGCCGTTAGTTGCCCAGGAAGTTAGAATGGCGATCTCCGCTTCGGAGAGGCGCGTGTCGTTGGAGAAGGCATGCGATTGCGGGTCGCCATGCCAAGGCGGCATTTCGTGCGTGACGACAGCCTCACGAATGGCGGCAGCCCAGGGCCGCGTCTGCTGATAAGTTTCGAAAGCCATCGGGGCAATGTCGTTCGCGCGATGACAAGACACGCAATGCTGCCGGAGAATAGGCGCGACGTCTTGGCTATAAGTTGGGACGGCTCCGTGCAAGATGCGGCTAAGCACAAACACGAGGGCCATCTGACGCGCGATCATCTGTTTTTCTTAGCAGACGACGAATTGCGATAGACTGCCAAACTGCTCCAAACAAGCACGAATGGTGCCCAAATTATAGCGTGGGTCGCTGGCTGAATTGCTCCAGCCGAGTGGTATCTTGAATCTGGCGTGCTCAGGGTGCCCCCGTGTCCGCGGAAAGGGACTGCGTCCCGCCTGGATTTGACGTTCAACGATTTCTCTACTGAACTCTTTTCTGCCCGAGCTAGCGGACACCGGGCGTACTGGAAAGGAGCTCATGAAACAAAAGCTACCCACACGCCGGATGCGAGAGCGCCCGGACCTAGAGCAACTAAAGCGGCAGGCGAAGAAACTGTTCGCCGGGTTCAAAGCGGGCCATTCAGCAGCCGTCGACGAAGTCAGTGCACATTACGATCGCGCGCAAGCTTCGACTTTCGCGTTGCACGATGCGCAACTGGTGATCGCGCGCAGTTACGGATTTGATAGCTGGCCGAAGCTGAAGGCTTACGTAGACGGTGTCACGATCTGTAGGTTTGTTGAAGCCGTGCGCGCCGGCGATCTCGGGCGCATACGGACAATGCTGAAGACGCGGCCCGAGCTTGCCAACATGACCGTTTCATACGGTGATGAGCATCGTGCTATCCACTTTGCCGTAATTGCACGGCACCCGGAGATTGCGCGCCTACTTATGCGGAACGGCGCGAATGCGCGGACAGGCATACATCCGCATCGCGATGCCACTTCCGCTTGGACGTTGGCTCAGGAGCGTGGTTACAACGAGATCGTCGCAATCATCGAAGAGGAAGAAAAACGCAGAGCCGAGACTGCGCCCGGCCCGGAGACTTCACAGACGCCCGCGCCCAAGCCTAATGATGAGGCCGAGCGCGCTGCTGTTGCGAACGGCGACTTACGATGGCTGCGGGAGCGTTTGCCGGAAGGTAAGCTCATCAATCACGTTCGCTGGGACGACGGTGGCCTGCTCACTGTCGCTGTGCGGAACGATCATATCGAGGTACTCGAGTTACTGCTGGACGCGGGATGGGATCCGGATGAGCGCGTCTCGTATGGGGAAGGCGACTGGGTAGCGTACTCGCAAGGGTATCCGTTGTGGCACGCCGCGGCCTTGGGCAGGCAGGAAATGGCGACGTTGCTGCTGGATCGCGGCGCAAATCCAAACGTGCATGTCGACTCTAGCGGTTCGGCTGTTTACAGCGCGTACAGTCATAAACAATGGCGGATAGCAGATTTACTGCGGTCGCGAGGAGGGATCGTCACAGCCGACACCGCCGCCATCTACCGTCAAACCGAGTTAGCGCGGCAGATGCTCAAGGAAGAGGAGCACGGAGCACAAACAGTCAAATATCGAACCTCTGACCAGCCGCTCGCCGAAGAGTTACTCCGTTTTGGCGCGGATGGAGGCGCAACAGAGATCGTTCGTATGGCGTTGCAGCGCATACATTGGACGCGGAATGACGCGCGCTGGTTCGGAATGCTAGCGTCGCCGTTGACTTTCTGGCACCACATCCCGTGGCTGTATGCGGGCAGTAAAGATTTCGACCGCGAGGGTTACTTAGACTGTTTCCGTCTCATTCTCCATTCATGTGATGCCAATGTCATCGGGAGCTTCGGACGGACAATCCTCCACGAGATTGCGGCAATGGGCGATTGGATCACTGAAGATGAAGCCGCGGCCTTCGGAAGCGTGGCGCTCGAAGCCGGCGCGCGCATGGACGGGCGCGACGACATTCTCAGCAGCACTCCGCTAGGATGGGCGTGCCGTTGGGGACGGATCCAACTTGCGCGGCTGCTATTGGAGCAAGGCGCGGATTCAGAGGAGAATGACGCTGAGCCGTGGGCGCGCCCGCGCGCATGGGCGCGAAAGATGGGCCATCTCGAAGTGATAACGGCGCTCGGTTGAAGTTACGCGCTGTTGTCGGCCGTGGCGGATTCTCTCGCACCACCCGAAGCAAAATAGTGAACCGCTGGCGTAACTACTAGCGAAAGAATGAGCGATGCCGCGATGCCGCCGATCACGGCGATGGCGAGCGGTTGCAGCATCTGTGATCCAGCGCCGATTGCGAGCGACAGGGGGATCATGCCGGCGACTGTCGCGAGCGCGGTCATCAGAATGGGGCGTAGGCGGCGCTCGCCGGCTTCAATCATAGCGGCGCGTGCGCTCGAGCCGGCTGCACGGCATTGATGATCGGCGTCAAGCAGCAGAATGCCGTTCTTGGCTACGATTCCGATCACCATGATCAGGCCCATGAAGGACGAGAGATTGAATGTGGTCCGCGTGACTAGCAAAGCCAGGAATACGCCTGACGTGGAAAGTAGCGCGGAGGCGAGGATAGCGACAGGCGCCGCAAAGGTTCGAAACTCGAGCAGCAGAACAGTAAATACGAGAACGATGGCAAGAGCGAGTACGAGAAGCAAATCGCGGAACGATCGTTGTTGTTCCGCGTAAGTGCCGCCGTACGCGACGCGAATGGATGGCGGAACATGCAGCGCGGCGACGGTTCTTTGCACGGCCGCAACACCGGCGCCGAGATCGAGATTCTCCAGCCGGCCCGTAACCGCGATGTTGCGCTGCAGATTCTCGCGGCGAATTTCGGTTTGGCCGGGAGCTTCGCGCAGATTGGCAAGCGTTCCGAGCGTGGCGGTGCGGCCAGTGGAACTGACGAGCAATGTATCGCGGATGGCGTCGATGTTGATCCGTGAGCTTTCGGGGAAGCGCACTCGCAGCGTGTACGCGCGGTCATTGACGACGACCGGCGTGGTGGCGGGCTCTCCTTGCAGCATTGCGCTTGTGTCCATTTCGACCTCTTGCGGCGAGAATCCCGAGCGCGCGGCGATGGTGGGATCGACGGAAAATACCGCGGCCGGGCCGCTGATAGTATTCTCGATTCCGTCCTTCACATCGACCACCCCGTTGATTTTTTTGATCGCTTCGGCAATGCGCGGGCCCCATTGCTTCAGCTCATCTGGGTTCGAAGAGAACAGCTTGACTTCGATTGGGTCGGGCGAACTGGTGAGATCGCCGATCATGTCCTGCAGGACTTGCACGAACTCGATGTCGAGCATGGGGAACTGTTTGCTCACGTGCGCGCGTACCTCGGCGATGATGTCCTGCACCGGACGCGCGCGGTGCGACTTCAGCATGACAGAGATATCGCCTCGATTGGCTTCGGTGACGGCGGCCAGACCAAGTTCCAAGCCCGTCCGGCGCGCTGTGCCTTCGACCTCTGGTAATTGGCGAAGAATGGATTCGACGCCGCTAATCACCCGGTTGGTGTCTTGCAGGGAGGCACCGGCGGGCATCAAGTAATCGAGGATGAATCCGCCTTCGTCCATTTCCGGAAGCAGGTCAGAACCGATGGCGCGGTAAGAGAGAAAAGAAGCAGCGATGAGGACAACGCTCAAGACAACCAGCGTGAGGGGCCGAGCCAGCACGAAGGAGATGGTACGTTCGTAAGCGCGCACGACGTGGCTCATGAAACCTGTTGCCTGGCCAGCGTTGTGCGCCATCTTTGATCGCGAGGGCGCGCCCTGAACCGTTCGACGAAGAAGATAGTGGCTCAGCGTGGGTGTCCAGGTGAGCGCAAGCGCGAGCGACGTCAGGAGCGCCACACCCACTGTGATTGCGAGCGCGCGAAAGAACGTTCCAGTGACGCCCGTGATGCTGATCAGCGGAAGAAAGACGACGATGGGTGTGATCGTTGAACCAACTAGAGGAACCCGGATCTCGCGAAGTGCGCTGCCGATCGCATCCCCGCAGCTCTGGCCGGTTTGACGATGAAGCACGATATTTTCCACCACAACAATGGCGTCGTCGATGACGAGCCCCACGGCGGCGGCAAGTCCACCCAAAGTCATCAGGTTAAAACTCTGGCCGAGGGCGCGAAGCACGATGCAAGTCACCGCGATCGTCGCCGGGATCACGAGGCCGGCAACCAGCGAACTGCCCCAATCGCGAAGGAACAACACGAGAATGACGCCCGCGAGAACGAGACCGATGAGGATTGCGTCGCGCACACTGCGAATGGAGCTTTGCACCACCTCGGACTGGTCGTAGAACGGAGCGATCGCCAACCCGCGCGGGAGGGCTGGGCGCATCCGTTCCACCTCCGCCTGGACTGCGTGTGCGACTGCGACCGTGTTGCTGTCTGGCTGCCGGTACACGTTCAGCAGAACGGCGGGTTTGCCGTTGGCAGTGACGATCGTATAAACCGGCTTCACCGACGGACGCACGGACGCAACGTCGCCCACGCGCACGGGAAGACCAGACGGAGTGAGCTTCAGAACCATGTCGCTGATTTGCTGCGGAGTGGTGGCCTGCCCGCTCACCAGCGCAAGGACAAGCTGGTGGCGATTTTCGAGCAGGCCCGGCGAATCGATCAAGTTGCCGCGCGCGAGAGCGTCGAGAATGCCCGGAACGGTGATTTGCGTTTGCAGCAATTTTGCCGGATCCGGCTCGATCAGAAACTCGGGTTCGGCGCCGCCCTGAATGACTATGTTGGAAACGCCGGTCAGTCTGTTGAGCCGCGGCTTGATCTCCAGATTCGCGAGCTCCCAAAGCCGGGTTTGCGACACGCTGCCGGTCAGGCTGTATCCAAGGATAGGGAACGCGGCGAACGTGAGGCGGGTGGCGGACAGCTTGGCTGTTGCGGGCAACGAGCTCTGTGTCCGAGCGAGCGCGGCATTCACCAGATCCAGGGTCTGGAACATATTCACATTCCAGTTGAAGAACAGATTGATCTCGGCGGAGCCGCGCGACGTCGTCGAGCGCACGCTTTCGAGGCCCGGGACAGTGTTTACCGCTTCTTCGATTGGGCGCGTGATCGTGACGAGCATTTGATCGATTGGCATGACGCCGTTATCGACGGCGACTACGATACGAGGGAAATTCGTGTCGGGAAAAACGGAAACGGGGATCGTCGTTGACAGGAAGGCGCCGACGCCAACGAGCGTGAGGACAATGAAAATGATGGGCTTGCCGAAGCGCGCGGTCCAGTGCTCGCGCTCGGCAGCGGGCAATTGCAGTGCGGGCTCGATCTGCGTGTTGCTCACTTCTCGCCCGCGTCGCCCTTGGCTTCCGCTTTGTCGCCGGCTGTTGCGGCGGTCGCAATCTCAACCTTGGCTTTGTCCGCCAGTCCGACCCCGCCGGACACAACGACGTTCTCGCCGCCCTTCAAGCCTTCGGTGATCTGCAAAACGTCCTGCTGGCGAATGCCGGTTTCGACCTTACGTTGATGCGCCACAGAATCGGGTCCGACTACCATGACGACGCTTTCGCCTTCTTCGGAAGAAAGCAGCGCATTCGCTGGAATGGTAACCGCGTCCGGAATGGTCTCCGCTTGAATGGCAACTTTGGCCGTCACGCCAGGTCTGAGCCGCTCGCCCGTGTTACGCGCGCGAATCCAAACCTCGATGGTGGTGCTCGCCGGATCAACCGCCGGACTGACCACTGTGACCTTGCCGGTGAGCTCGCCTTCTGGCGCGATGATCGTCGCGGTTTGGCCCGGCTTCAGATGACCAGTCTCGCGGAGCGGCAGGTTGGCGCGGGCAACGATCTCGGAAATATTGACCACGGTGACGAGCGCGTTTCCGCTTGACGCTATCTCACCAGCGTTGATGGGCCGATCGGCGACGACGCCATCGATCGGGCTGCGCAACTCGGAGTAAGAGACCTGCGCGTCCGCGCTCGCCATGCGCGCCCTGGCGGCATCTACCTGGCTTTGCGCAATGCGAATTTGCTCGGTGTTGCTCACTGTTTCCACGGATTGTAGATGACGTTGGGCGGTGTCGAACTGGCTTTGCGCCTGGACGAGCGCCACTTTGGCGTCATCGGCAAGCTTCTGCGCGAGCGCTCCTTCGTGGACGAGTTGGACGCGATTGTCATAAAGCTTCTTGGCTGCCTCGAGCGCTTGCCGCGCGCTCTCGACATCGGCGCGCGCCTTGGTTTTGTCTTCGGGAAGCGTGCCTTTGGTGGTGGCCTGATATTGCGCCTGCGCCTGTTGATAAAGTGCTTTGTTTTCGCTAGCGGCGGCTTGCAAGTCGCGCGCTTCGAGCTCCGCGACAAGCTGTCCTTGCCGCACGTGATCGCCGCGATTCACGAGGAAACGCTTCACAGGCGCGCTGATTTTCGGTGTGATTGCGGACTGGCTGATCGGGTACAGGATCGCTTCGGCGGTGACCACGTGTGCAAGCGGACCGCTCTTTGCCTTCGCTACCTCGACCGGTGTCGCTGTTTCGGATTCCGCAGCCTCCTTGGTTCCCTTCGCGGCGCAGCCGATGAGAACGAAGACTAGAAGGCCGGAAATTGACCATTTCATACGGTTCATCTTTTTTAGATCCGTCCGGTCAACGTTTGGAGATTAGCCAAGGCGATGCGGTAACGAGCCAGGCCGTCAGCATAAGCGTTGCGCGCGACCGCTAACGTGGCTTGCGCATCAACGGCTTCGAGAACTGTCGCTTCTCCAGCCTGGTAACGGAGCAGAGTGAGGCGCAGACTTTCTGCCGAGAGATCGGCTGTGGATCGCAGGGAATCGATCTGATCGCGCCCCGCGCGCGCTTCCAGATAAAACGATTCAATGTTCGCCCGAAGCTGTTTCTGAGCCACCGTCAGATCGCTTTGCGCCTGTTCCTGCCGGATTTCCGCCTGTTTCACTTTGCTCCGTGTGAGACCCCAATTCCAGATAGGGATCGTGAGGGTAACGGAGCCAGAGTAGCCGAGGTTGTGGCGGTGCGGCACGAGGTAATCGGGCAATGTGCTGCGGCCGGATTCGGGCGTGGGATAATCGGTGCGCGCGGCAAACTGGTTAGCGTCGATTCCATAGAAGAAGTCGAGCGCCAGGGAGGGCACGTAGGCATAGCGCGCCACCCCCACTTCCTGCCGTGCTTGCAGCACACTGGCTTGCGCGGCGCGCAGATCCGGGCTATTTCCCCGGGCTTGCGATTCGATGGCGGCGAAGTCCTCGAGCGCTGGGATGGTATCCAGATCATCAACGGCGCGGAACTCGCGTGTGATGTCCGGAAAAATCAGGATCGCGAGCGCGACCTTGGCCTTCTCGACGTTGAGCGCAGCTTCGCTCGCGTCCCGTTCGCGTGCTTGCTGCTGAATTTGCGCTTTGATCACGTCGGCGCGGGCGGCTTCTCCGCCGCGTTCCTGTTTTTGGGTGATGTCGAGAAAGCGAGCCGCGTCCTCCAGGCTGGCGCGTGCGTTCACGAGCTTGCGCTCCGCGGCGACAACCGCATAGAAATTCTGCACAACGACGGAAATAAGTCCGCGAAGCGCTACGTCGCGTTTGGCTTGAGCCACTGCTTCGGCGGCGCGGGCTCGGCGCAGTTCCGCCCGGCGGTACGCGTTGAACAAATCCTGGTGAAGAACGGCTTGCTCGTTGTAGACGTGGACGCCATCATTGGCGACAAAGACTCCTGATGCGGTTCCATTGCCTTCCGTGTAGACGAACTGATTTAGCGCGCTGACGTTAGGCAGGAGTCCGGCTCGCGCCTGCATGGTGTCTTCGCGCGCGAGCTGCGCGGCGAACGTCGCGGTTTGGATCTGAGCGCCATAGCGTCTCCCGCGCTCCAGCGCGTCCTGCAGGGTGATCGATACCGGCTCGCTCGCGGTGGTTTGCGCTCCCGCGAGCAGGAAAACCGGCAACCCGGCGAGGACCAGAAGGTCTCTCGCTATGCGAAGCAGGGAAGGATCAAACCGCATTTCGCAAGGACGAGTTACTTTTCACCAACGTTACAGCGAGACGCCGAAGAAGACCGGCGTCGTGGAGTGAGAAATGGCACGCAACGTTTTCGAAACCGGCAAACAATTCGCTCATCGGATCGAGTATGGCATCGAAAACCTTAGACGCTGATCCGGTTGCTCTCGAGACAACCACGACCAAAACTGTAAACCAAGGCCGCGGTACAAACCAAGCCCGCACAGGGCGGCGAACCGGCTTCCCCGCTCCTCGCAACTTGGCGGTTCCCTCTGACTTGAAGGCCGAGCAGGTGAAGGCTGTAGTGGAAGCCGTGAATCCGTTGATTGCCGATGCGTTCGCGTTATATACGAAAACGAAGAACTTTCATTGGCACGTGGCTTCTTCGCATTTCCGCGATTATCATCTGCTGTTCGACGACCAAGCCGACCAGATTTTCGAGTCGATCGACATTCTTGCCGAGCGCATTCGGAGGATCGGGGGAACCACGATTCGCAGCATCTCGCATGTGAGCGAGTTGCAGACGATTCAGGACGACAACGATGATTATGTGACGCCTGAGGAGATGGTGCGCCGTTTATTGGATGACAACCGGCACATTGCGAAACTGCAGCGCGACGCGATCGAGGTTTGCGACGACAATAAAGACACGCCGACCGGCAATCTTCTGCAGGACATTCTCGATCAAACCGAGAAGCGAATCTGGTTCTTATTCGAAATGAGCACTGGCGGCGAACACGTCGAGTAATCAATTGATTCGGCTGTCGAGCGTGTTGACGCGCTTGATGGAAACTTGGCCATGATCGACGAGCACTCCGTCGCGCGAACCGATGGGGCCGTAGGATTGCCCGTTTACCACTAGCTCTCCGCGCCGGAACACGACCACTGCATCGCGACATGGAGCAAAGCGCGTTGCAACGCCGGTGGATACGCGCTCGGGCGAGGGCACCGAGAGGCGGTAGCAATCGGTCACAACGACATTGTGCCCGTCGACTTGGGCTTCCACGCGGCCGAGAAGGACGCTATTAGACCGGCTGCAGGCAGACGTGGTAAGGAGCGCGAGGCTTGCGATGGCAGAGCGAACTCGTTTCTTCATTACTCAC
>JAVHMZ010526691.1:0-14723 GCA_034782995.1 Amazona versicolor
ATGGCAAGAAGACGGATCCGGTGTTTACCCGCCTGAAGAAAAAATAACTGCCGACAGCTCATCTTCGAGCTGTCGCTTTGAGAAAACCTGTCCAGAACGGAATAGGTTGTTCATGCAGTGGCGGAGAGCTTTGTACGGAGTGATAAGTTCTCCATAGCTCCGAATAAGCCCTATTTGGCAAGGCGACGTACTCAACCGTGACGCTCCAAGGCTGATTTAGATCGGCAAGCGACTTTGTCCTGTCACTTTTGAAATGGAGCTGGCGCAGCGGGAATGTCAAGCCGTACTCCATGCCTGAACTCATCGCCACCACCCATTGTCCTGGAGAAACTTTTGAGCGGTTGTGTAAATCTTCCACAAAGATCAGTGGAACGACTGTTCTGTCGTCGGTTACCGCTGAAAAGTTGAAGGCTCGGTCATCAGCAAGACCGGCGACAGAGAGAAGGACCGTTTGCAAATCCTTATTCTTAATGCTGACGATCACAGCGGAATCCACAATCTTCACATTCATCTGAAGATTTTGATAAGCCGAATGAGCACTGACGCTCGATAACAGAAAACTAAGGAGAGCTAACGGACAGACTGCCTTCTTCATTTCTCTGCCTCCATATTGAGTACAGCCTTACTTATTTACGGCAGAAGTTTCTAGAGTGCCGACCCAAAAGGGGAGAACCGAGATAGCATTTTTCCAGAGGACATAATAGTCGGGATCGGACTGGCCCCGGAAGGTAATGGTTAACCGCCACCGCTTCTGTGTCTCGTCTGCAAGTGTGATGTTGATTTTCTTTCGCAGGTAAAGTCTGTGTAAGGGTAAGTTCACGGTAAGATAGGCTCCCTTATCTAATGGGACTACCCATGCATCGGCTCTACCACCGATTACGCCTGGGGCGTCCGAAGCGTAATCGACCTCTCCGTCTAAGGCACTCAATCCTTCGATAGACATCTGTAGAGCCGGAACGCTATACGGTCCAAATAATCCGCCAATTAGAAAGGCATAGGCCTGATCGGATCCGTTCGTCAGCTTTACTCGAATCGATTGTTCGGCGATCTCGGATTCGAGGCGAACTCCTCTGGATTGACCCCAAATTGTACTTGCAAGCGCTATCCACAAGAAGGCAGTTGACTTAGAAGAAAACGACATGTTAGCCACAGCGTGAGGTGTCGGCATGAACTCGGATCAAGCCGTTTATTCGAGTGATAACAGCGCGTGCCTCGGCGGTTCGGTCCTGACCACGAACTATAAACCACGAAACAAGCACTGATAAGCTAAGCTTCGCGCAACTAAACATCCCTTGGCCAGCAGGACTACATGCTGGTGGATGGCAAGAAGACGGATCCGGTGTTTACCCGCCTGAAGAAGAAGTAGCCGGCGAGTCCTCGCGACGCTGATAGATCAGACTCAGCTTTGTTATGCCGATCAGCCGGTAATCATTCAGCCAGCGCCGCACTTCCAGATAGACCTCGGGGCGCAACGCCGGGTTGAGTAGCCCCAGTCCATCAACAAAGAAAGTCGGTTTCGAGCGGATGAATTGCAGCCGGTTGCGTTCGGCGAGTTCGCTGTAAACGGCGGCACTGGTGTGCAGGTGCCGATCCGCCGGCACTCCCGTCAGCGGCTGCGAATCCCAGAACAAGCTGTCGCTGGTCAGGCGCGTGTACACGTAAACATCGGATCGATAGCCCCACACGAACAAGGTGTCTGTTGGCTTCGCACGCGCGGAGATTACTTCCGCTACTCGGCGGCTGTCCTGATCCAGCGCAGCGTCGGCCCACTGAGTAGCGCGTCCGCGAATGGCGTCAGTAGCTAAAATTGCATAGCGCGGACCAAAACGAACCAGCGGTATTGCTAGCAGCAGGGCGAACACCAGTACGGCCTTCGAAGAATATTTTTCTCGCGCCAGAACGAAACCACGTGCCCCAGCGATCACCAATGGCGGCAAGAGCTGCAGATAGTAACGCGGATCGAAACGGCCGCCCAGGCAAACCGCCGCAAAAGAAAGCGCCAGCCACGCGCTCAGTTTCCAGCGCTCGCTTCGTGCAACGCGTGCAAACGCCGCCGTTGTACCCAGCACCAGCGCCACATGGAACCCGAGCCAGTTCGCCGAACGCGAAAGTCCGAGCAACACCGGATGAGCGGCCGGCGACTGCCTTGCGTACACCAGACCCCACTGCCAGACCTGCGCTACGTAGCCCGGCCACATGCCTGACCTAAACGCCACGGCGAAGCTCACTGATAGCGGTACAACGAATCCGGCAAACAGCAGCAAGATCTCCGCCGGCATGCAGGCCGCGCACACGGCCAGCACAAAGAGCGCCTTGATATTGAAGAGGAACGCCACCGCACAGCAGAAGCCGGCCAGCAGCGGACGCCTTGTAAACGCACAATATACGGCCCAGAAATGGGGAACGATCATGAGTGCGTCGGCTGCAAACGAGATCACTGCGGAAGGCAAGTAAAACGTCAAAAAGAAAGCGGTAACCAGCGCGGCGATCCTGCCTTCGTTCTCGCCCCACCAGACTCGAGCCAGACAAAAGGCCGACCAGCAAGCCAGCATCACGTACGCGGCGTCTAACAGGCGCAACGGCCAACCTGCGTGTGCACCGATCAGCAGATAAAAAAAGGCATTCAACGGCGGCTTGTCGTACCAGAAATGCAGATACGGCAGTTTGCCATGCAGGACGTTCAGCGCAGCTGCCAGGTGATAGTCCTCGTCGGCCCACAGCAGGCGGACATGACACAGCCGCAGCGCAGCAAGCGCCACAACCAGCAGAGCCACCGCCACGCTGGGCCGCCGAACGACAGGCGCGCGGAGCGTGTCGGCTTCCATTCACCGCGTATCATAAGACATACCGCGAGACATACCGCGGGAATCACTTCAAATACTGAGTTCGAAGCTCCCGCCTGCATGAGAACGCTGCAAACCGTCGAAATTTCGAAGTCTTATAACAGCCGCCGCGTGGTCGACAACGTGAGTGTGCGAGTCGAACAGGGTGAAGTTGTCGGTCTGCTAGGCCCCAACGGAGCAGGCAAAACAACGTCGTTCTACATCATCGTCGGGTTGGTCAGCCCAGATGCTGGCCGCGTATTGCTTGACGATCAGCCGATCACCACACTTCCTATGTATCTGCGGGCCCGGCGTGGGGTGAGCTATTTGCCACAGGAGCCGTCGGTGTTCCGCAAGTTGTCGGTAGAAGACAACTTGATGGCGATTCTGCAGACTCTTCCGCTCAGTGGACGCGAGCGACGCGAACGGATGAATACCCTGATCGAAGACCTCGGTCTCGAAACCGTGCGGCAGAGTAAAGGCTATATGTTGTCGGGCGGCGAGCGCCGTCGCGTGGAAATTGCGCGCTCCCTGGTGCTGCAACCCGACTTCATTTTGCTCGACGAGCCGTTCTCCGGCATCGACCCGATTCAGGTTCTCGAGCTGCAGCGCATTATCGGCGACCTGAAACGCAAGGGGATTGGCATTTTGGTAACCGATCACAACGTTCGGGAAACTCTCGCCGTCACCGACCGCGCTTACATCATCAGCAGCGGAAGAATTTTCCGCGCTGGATCGCCTGAGTCCCTCGGTAATGATCCGGAAGTGCGCCGCATTTATTTAGGCGAAAATTTTTACTTTCCACCTGTCGCTCTGGTCTGATTTCAGAAAAATCCTCCGGATTCCGGCACCCGGACGAGACACTTACCTAAACCGCAAGGGCTCATTCCGGTGTTAAACTGAGAGCCAAATGAGTTCGCTCTCCCAGAGATTGCACCTGGGCGTGCATCAGAAACAGATCCTTACGCCGGGCCTGGTGCAGATGGTCACGGTGCTCCAGCTGAATCGCCTGGAGCTGAAGGACATGCTGATCAACGAAGTTGCCGAGAACCCGGTTCTTGAAGTGGCCGGGGAGGCGGGCGAAGAGCTCACTCCAGCAGAGGTTCAGGAGCTGCTCGAGCGCGAACGGCAAGCCGATCCAGCAGATCAGGCTATTCTCGATCGTACAGAAGCAGGAGCGCCGAGCGGCCTTGACGCTTCTAGCGACGGAGATTTTTCCGGCGATGCGAGCTCAGGCGAAGCATCATTGGCGACCGCCATTCCCGAAGAGCCCGTCAAAACCGAAACCGATCCTTTCGATGAAATCGACTTCGGGTCATTTTTTGACGATTACCTTGATCCGGGATTCAAAAGCCCCGCTTCCGAGAATGTCGAGAAGCCTTCGTTCGAAACCTTCCTTTCGTCCCCGGTTACGCTTAGCGGGTATTTGCAGAGTCAATTGAGCGTTCTGGTGTTACCAGACGCAGTTCGCCAGGCAGCTAACAGCATAATCGGGAATCTGGATGAAACTGGTTATCTCATCGGCAACGTTGACGAAGGCGGTCATCGCTCGTCGCCGCTTGAAGACATTGCCAAAGACGAGGGACTTAGTCTCAGTGATGTGCGCGCCGGACTGGAAGCCGTACAATCTCTGGATCCGACCGGCGTCGCCGCAACTGACCTTCGCAACTGCCTGCTGCTGCAATTGGATGGTCGAGGAGCTAAAGGATCAGTAGCCTGGAACATCATCCACGACCATTTGAAGCTGCTCGAAACCCGTCAGCTCTCTCAGCTGGCGAAGGTGCTTGGTCGGCCTACGGAGCACATACAGATCGCAGTAAACGTAATCCGGCATCTCGACCCGGCGCCCGGACTGCGATTTTCCGGTGCCGGAGCGCGCCAGGTTGCGCCTGATGTCTTCATCTCAAAAGACGGCAATGACTACGTTATTTCATTGAACGACGACGAGATCCCACAACTGCGCTTAAACGGTGAATACAAGCGAATGCTCGACCGGGAGCAGGAACCCAATCGCGACACCCGGAACTACATCAAAGAGCGGTACGCTTCCGCGCTTCAGCTAATTAAGAATATTGAGCAGCGCAAGCAGACCATCATGCGCGTGTGCCAGTCCATTGTTCAGCGGCAGCTGGAATTCCTGGAGGGCGGGATCGACGAGTTGAAGCCCATGATGATCAAGGAAGTCGCTGAGGAAATCGGTGTTCATCCATCTACCGTCAGCCGTGCGGTGGCGAGCAAGTACGCTCATACTCCGCAAGGCGTTTTCGAACTCAGATACTTCTTTTCAGAAGCGGTGCAAGGACCATCTGGAGCCGCAACACCGCTGTTGATTGTAAAGAGACGCGTGAAAAAGATGATTGAAGACGAGAATACATCCCACCCGCTCACCGACGAGCAAATTACGGCACGCTTGCAGTCCGAAGGCATTCAAGTGACGCGTCGCACCGTCGCGAAATACCGGGAGGACATGAAGATTCCCTCGACACATCAGCGGCGCATCCGCGCCTAACCAGCAGCCGTTCGATCCGGAGCAGAAATTGCAAGGGTACTGCCCACTCCGGGTCGGCTCATCTTTATACGTCTATGTAGGAGCTTAGAAACGTCAGAAAGAGGCGACGATGAAGCTTATTGTTTCCGGAAAGAGTAAAGACTTCACACCCGAGCTGGAGGAGAAGTTCAGCGGGAAAATTGCCAAGCTGGGTAAGTTTATTGAACAGCGCGGCGAGCGGGAGGCGCATCTGACCCATCATTTGGAGCGTCATTTGCACAAGGTTGAGGTAATCATAAATTTCTACGATCACTCGCTGGTGGGAGAGGGTTCGGACGCAGACCTTGATACTGCTCTCTGCCAAGCGGTAGAGAAAATTGAAAAGCAGATCATCCGGCTGAAAAACCGCTGGCGAGATACACACCGCGCTCCAAGAGAAACAAGGGCCGGGAAAGAAGACTGGGATGCAAACGGAACATCGTCCGTAAGAACTCTCGATTCGTCCAGCGTTCCCCTAAAGACAAATGGCCGGACAGTAAAGCCGAAGGTTTTTCACGTAAATTACAGCGAAGGCCGAAAACCGATGACGCTCGATGAAGCTATCCTTGAGATTCAAAAAGACGGCGACGAATATGTTGTTTATCGCGACTCTAAAAAGGACTGCCTGTCTGTACTCGTGCGGCGCTCCGATGGGAATCTCGATCTGATTGAGTCGTAAATCATCAACCGGTTCGCGCCCGCGCCATTCGGCCGCCTCGAAAGATAAAACTGCTGCGGCCAGAGGAAGCGCTGGCGCAGCTCAGCATGAACTAGACGGGGCAGGACAGCTCAGCACGACAGACACTGACGACATTGCTCCGCAAACAACGCCCGATCTGGTCATCATCACGGGCATGAGCGGTTCGGGCAAATTGACCGCGCTTAAGGCGTTCGAAGACCTAGGCTTCTACGCAGTAGACAATCTGCCGATTGCTCTGCTTCCAACCTTTGCCGACCTGACTTACGAATCTAAGAAACGCGCCGCCCTGATTATTGATATTCGTGAAGGCGAAGCCCTTCATCAGCTGCCGAAAATTTTTCGTGAATTGCGATCGCGGCTCAATACGACACTGCTGTTTCTCGACTCGGAAGACGAGGTTTTGAGAAGGCGTTTCAGCGAGACCAGGCGACCCCATCCTCTGGGCAATGAGAGCACCGTGTTGCACAGCTTGCGTGATGAGCGCGAGCAGCTGACTCCGATCCGCGCTCTGGCAGACCTCTACATCGACACTTCGAAACTTAACGTTCACGAGCTGCGGTCTCTGATATCAGGCAAATTCGAAGACCCGAAAACTTCCGCCAAAATTGTCGTCTCTGTCACCAGCTTCGGATTTCGCCATGGCGTTCCTCCGGATAGCGATCTGGTTTTCGATGTTCGATTTCTACCCAATCCGAATTACATTCCGGAGTTCAAGAAGAGAACCGGCCGCGACGCGAATGTGGCGCGCTACATTCGCTCATTCCCTCAAACGAATGAGTTCATCACGCGCATATCGGAGCTGCTTATCTATCTTTTGCCACACTACATCCGGGAAGGTAAGAGCTACCTGACCATCGCATTCGGCTGCACAGGCGGCCACCACCGGTCCGTGTTCATCGCCAACGAGATTTGCCGCCATCTGAAAAAGGCAGGCTATTCCGTCAAGACAAGCCATCGCGATATTCACCGTTAAGGCTGCGGCTCACGCCCGGCGCTTACTGCGCGGCACCGGCAACGCGAGACGCGAGATTATTTTCCTGGTACTGCGAATAGAAGCTTTCAAGCTTCGTTCGATATCCGTATAGACCAAGTACACTGGCGTTTACCGTCTCAACAAAACGCTTTGGAAGCCAGACATCGCCTACGGGAGCCTGTTCCAGTTCGAAGCTGGTTCCAGGTTTTACCTTCGCTATGAAGAATGCAAAGGAGACCGGCTGAGTCA
Source organism: Amazona versicolor (assembly GCA_034782995.1). Taxonomy (NCBI): domain Eukaryota; kingdom Metazoa; phylum Chordata; class Aves; order Psittaciformes; family Psittacidae; genus Amazona; species Amazona versicolor. Next base: position 7,272 of record JAVHMZ010526691.1, read on the forward strand.
CTTGCGCTTTGACTCGCACCCAGTGATAATTTTGCTTGTCGATCCACATGTGCCCGCGCATGCCGAGTAAAACGCGCGCCTTTTCCACCGGTGGATGATAGTCCGGATTCGGCGTGGCTTCGAAGCTGTAGCAGGAGATTCCGTTTACTTCTTCCTCTCCCAGCAGGCGGAAGTTGAAAGCCGTTACCATCTGCTGCATAAGGAGATGCTCTTCAGCGCGGATCTCTCCAAATTTCGAGAGACGGGCCTGTCGATCTCTGTGCGATTCGTTTTGACGCTTTACGACCTCCTGGTCGAACTTCTGTTTCTCTTCCTCTTCTCGGGAACTGGAAAGCGGCTCGCCTTCGCTACCAATCAAACGCAAATAAGGCGATCCGGCGATCATCGTCACCTGATAGGTTTTCGAATCCTGCGGGCCCGAGTTTGAGCCGTCGAGCTTGGATTTAACGTCGCGCTCGACATACGAATAGCGCGTTTGCGCTTTCCAGTCGATATTATTTACCGCAACTGACTGCCGGATAACGGGTGGCACTTCGAGAGCCGTGGGCAATGTAGCCGCCCTGAGAGCTGCGCGTTCCAACGGCAAACAAAGCACTACTGTAGTTATGCCCAGAAGCAGGCTCACGCGACGTTCGACAACTTGACTGGCAGGCTCCATACCCAGGGCCCCACCCCTGAAAATGTATATCTGATCCTACAGTATGCGGTCAAGACCCCGGCTTGAAACCGAGGCATAGTAGGCAGGGAACTTTGCGGCCTTCTCAGCAGCTCTTCCCGGAAGCACGTGGAAAAGCATGAGGATCTCTCTCCTCCGGAGGCCCATCGACGCACTCGAGATCCTTCTCAATCGCGACTCTCAGAGCGTTGGGATAAGCAGGAAATTCGAAGTACAATCCCACCGAGTCATCGTTTGCCCAATGCCTCAAGTCCGGCAAAGGAGCACTGATGCAGATGGCGCCTCCCTCGAATGAAGCAGCCGGGCCAGTCTCTGCTTTCGGCTCAAGTGAGTAATGAAACTGCGCCTGGTTTGGGAAAACTATCTTCTCCCGCAACGATTGTCCCGACGCAAGCTCCTCCACCTCTCGCCGATTCACCCGCAAGCGCAAAGAATTCTCGCGAAACCGCAACTTCATCTACTCAAAGTGTATCCGTGCGTCACCGGCGTAGATGTTAGCCCGCCCATCGCGTACGAAACCCACCAGCGTTAAACCGCACTTGCGCGCCGCCCCGATGGCGAGACTGGAAGGCGCGCCGACGGTGGCCAGTATCGGGGCACCCGCAAGCACGGCTTTTTGGACCAATTCGAAACTGCTTCTGCTGCTGAGAAAGAGCGTCTTACGGCGGAGCGGCAGCTGCCCGCTCAACAAACAGCTGCCGATTAATTTGTCGAGCGCATTGTGCCGGCCGATATCCTCAAAGACAGCTTCCACGAATCCATGTTCATCGATTAGGATCGCGGCGTGAAGGCCGCCGGTCTGATCAAAGCCCGCCTGGTGATCTCGCAATAATCCGGGCATGCGCGTTAGATCTTTACCGCTTATTGAGTAGTGGTCAAGAGAGTCAGTGTCGTAAGATGGCAACTCCTCCAAAAAACTCGTGCCGCAAAGGCCACAGCTGGAGTTTACGGGCATTCTTCGGGCTACCCGCCATGCATCTACATCCACCGAAGGCGTCAATTCGACCAGCACTTCGTTCGACGGTTCAGGCCCAAGTGGCCGTATTTCGAGCAGGTCTTCGCGTCGTCGAACAATCCGTTCGGAATGAAGGAATCCGGCCACGAGTTCGAGGTCATGTCCAGGCGTGCGCATCGTCACGGCGAGGCTCTCGACATGGCGTGAACTCTTGAAAGAGTATCCGACGCGGATTTCGAGCGGCTCTTCGGCGGCAACATCGTCGAGCGCGCGCGCGATCCCAGAGGCGGAAAGTCTCTTGATGTCGAAGGAGCGCGTGAGCGAAACGATAGCGTCATTCATGCGAACCCGCTCCCAGGGTCGCATGTGCGGCTAAGTTGCAGTGGAGGCTAACCCCGGCTGCGCGAGCAAATCGGGTGCCAGGGACTCGTCCCGAACATGCACTTCGCGAACCCGCAACGTTAGCAGGCTAGCGGCAAGAAAACAAGCTCCGCCGACAAGGAGCGCTTTAGCGCGATCATTGCCCAAAAGTGTCTCCATCACCCAACCAAAGCCCAACGCGGAAAGTATTTCAGGGATGACGATGAAGAAGTTGAAGATTCCCATGTAAACCCCCATGCGATTGGATCGGATCGAAGCGGAGAGTATCGAGTACGGCATGGAAAGAATGCTCGCCCACGCGATGCCGATCCCAGCCATCGGGAGAAACAGCAGCCATTTGTCGTGAATGAAGAGTATGGATAGCAGGCCCGCAGCTCCCAGAAAAAGACATAACGCATGAGTTCCTCGCTTGCTGAGGCGGCTAGCCACAGCAGGCAAAAATGGCGACACGAGAGAGCAGACGACGTTGTAGAAGCCAGAACAATATCCAGCCCACAAAACACCTCTGGTGTAGGCCGGTTCGGCAGTTGTTTGTGCACCGAAAACATTGTGCGCGACAGCGACCGCGAAGTAAAGAAACATGCAGAAGAGACCCAACCAGGTGAGGAATTGCACAAGTGCAAGCTGGCGCATGGTGAGGGGCATTTCCCGGGCAGCTTGGACGATCTCGGCCAGATCGAAACGCTTAGCGTGCTTCAAACGTTCGCGCTCTTCGTTGCTCGGCGGATACTCCCTCGTGGTGAAAACAGTCCGTAACACAGCGGAGAGAAACGCTACCGCTCCGATCCAGAACGACACTCGTACGATTTGCGGAATCGCATGCCGGCCGGGATTGACTGGCATCAGAAGCTCGAGTAAGAGGGGAATATAAGAGGCCGCGACGCTGCCAATACCGATGAAGAAGCTCTGCATGGCAAAGCCGCGCGCCCGCTGCTCGTCTGGCAGCATATCGGCGACGAAAGCCCGAAATGGCTCCATGCTGATATTTATGGAGGCATCGAGAATCCAAAGAAGCCCGGCTGCCATCCATAGTCCGGCACTTAGCGGCATGAATAGCAGCGCGAAAGAAGAAAGAATGGCGCCGGTTAGAAAAAAGGGCCGCCGCCTTCCGAGTGGACCCCATGTGTTATCGCTCCAATAACCGATGATCGGCTGTACCAAGAGTCCGGTGAGCGGCGCGGCGAGCCAGAGTATCGGCAATTGACTCGGTTCTGCCCCGAGGTACTCATAGATCGCGCTCATGTTGTTCATCTGGAGCGTCCAGCCAAACTGAATGCCGAGGAATCCGAACCCCATGTTCCAGATTTGCCAGAAGCTGAGATGTGGTTTTTCCATGGAGTGCGCCGTTGAATGTTCTGGCGATTACGGTATCAAAGTCGGCTTTGTGTAGCGCGAATTGACTTGCCTCTTGGGTACGCCAGTCGATCCAGAGTTGCCGCGCTATGGTTTGAGAATGCTTCCCGGGACGTGCCTCTTTTATTCGCAAATTCTCCATGCGCGGAATTAATGTCGACTACCTAGAACTGGTCCTGCTGCTCCTGCTGGTGGTGGTCGCGGCGCTGGCTCTAGTAGCGAAGCGGCTGCGAGTAGCTTATCCGATCATGCTCGTGATTGGCGGACTGCTGCTGAGCTTCTTGCCACACGTCCCGCACATTTCTATGGACCCCGATGTGGTGTTCCTGGTGATTCTTCCGCCGTTGGTTTTCTCTGCCGCGTTTCATACATCGTGGCGCGATTTCCGGGACAACCTGATTGCTATCGTCATGCTGGCTTTTGGTCTGGTCGGCTTCACCGTTTTCGGGGTGGCGGCAGCAGCTTGCCTGCTCATTCCGGGCTTTCCATGGAAGCTGGGCCTGGTGCTTGGCTCTGTGGTCGCTGCAACGGACGCCATCGCCGCGACTGCGACTGCGAAACGGCTTGGTCTTCCTCGCCGCATTACAGATCTGCTTGAAGCCGAGAGCCTGGTGAACGATGGAAGCGGGTTGGTGGCACTCCGCTTCACTCTCACCATGGTGGTTACCGGAATAACGCCGTCCGTCGTGAGCGGCGCAGGCAACCTGATCTATTTGGTCTTCGCTGCGCTAGCTGTTGGACTGGTAGTCGGATGGGTCGTTCACCAAATTCAGAGGCTTATAGCTGAAGCTCCAGTGGAGATCACAATTAGCCTGATTACGCCTTACATCGCCTATCTCGCAGCAGAGAGGCTTCAGTGCTCCGGCGTTTTGGCGACACTCGCCTGCGGTTTGTATCTCGGGCGGCGAAGCTCAGGTTATTTCTCGCTGCATGCGCGCATTGAATCGTCGGCGGTCTGGCGAACGATTGATTTTGTCCTGAACGGCTTAGTGTTCCTTGTGCTTGGTCTACAGCTGCCGTCCATTCTGGCGAATTTGGAAGGTTCGCATACGCGCAGCGTTTTCCTCGATGGCGCTGTGATCAGCGCGGTTGTGATCGTGCTTCGTCTACTCTGGGTTTACCCGGGCGAATGGATTTCCTGGCGCATACAGCGGCTTACCGGGAGAAAATTCGCGCGCCCTTCGTCAAATGAGATATTCCTGGCGGGCTGGGCCGGTATGCGCGGCGTACTCGCATTGGCCGCGGCATTCTCTTTGCCTGTAAAGCTGAGCAACGGTGAGCCGTTTCCCTTTCGCAATCTCATCATCTTTCTCACGTTTTGCGTGATTTTTGCAACACTGGTTTTGCAAGGCCTCAGCATGCCTGGGCTGATCCGATTACTTGGGCTTTCGGGACGCGGCACCGCCGGAGTGCATGATGAAGAACGGTTCGCGCGGCGTCAAATGATCGAAGCTGCTCTTGGAGCTCTGGACGGCATCCGCGCGCAGCACACCCGTGGTGACCGCGAAATCTTCGATCATATTGAGGCCTATTACAAACGTCGTCTCGCTCACGGTGGCAGCCACGAAGAACAAACTTCAGACAGCAGTCAGAGGAAGCTAGAGTTTCAGCGGTATGTTGCTCAGGAGCTTCGCAACGTGGAGCGTTCGGTCGCTTTGGATCTGCGCGATTCCAACCACATTCATGACGAGGTGCTGCGACGACTAGAACGCGAACTTGACTTGTTAGATGCGCGATTCGCTGAGTCGGATTGACCCAGTACGCCACAGTGACCTACTTGGTTTCTATACGAGGGTTTGGTCAGCTATAATTCGCAAAAGCTCAGTTGGAACCAAATCTAATCTCTCTAAGGGGACTAATGAAGAATTGTGTTTCGAAGGCGGCCAGTTTCGGCTGTCTCTCTCTTTTCTTGGCAACAGGAATACTATCTGCCCAATCTGAAGAAATATATGTGGGCGCGGAAGCTGAACATGCTCACACCCGGTCAGAAGGGGTCGGGAAGCCTGAGATCGTTCCACACCGTGCTAACCCGCACGAGAACTCCTTAACGGCTGGCTCTACAGGTCAAATTACACCAGTAATTGCCAATCATGGCGGGCCGATCATGGTCGGTGCGGTAAACATTTACTTAATCTGGTATGGCAATTGGAACCAGAGTAATGGCAGCGACACAGTCTCAGGCCAGCAACTTGTTCGAACATTTATCTCGGATTTAAGCAACTCTCCGTACTACCAAACCAACACAAGCTATGGAGCGAATGGAACTCTGACCGTCGCTGGTGAGTACGCGACCGGCTACTCGCATGGAACGCGGCTGTCTGACTCGGCGGTGCAAGCAGTTGTGAGTTCATCGATTAACGGTGGCCATTTCAAGAGTGATACAAACGGCATCTACTTAGTTCTAACTTCTTCGGATGTTTCGGAGCGGTCAGGATTCTGTTCTCAGTACTGTGGCTGGCACACTTACTACAGCACTTCCGGAACCGGCATTAAGTATGCGTTCATCGGGAATGCGAATCGTTGTCTGAATTCGTGCGCTGCGCAGACAGTTGGACCGAACGGCAATGCCGGCGTGGACGGCATGTTGTCTGTGATCGCCCACGAAGTAGAGGAGACTAATACCGATCCTAATCTGAATGCCTGGTATGACAGTTCGGGCGCGGAAGACGCTGACAAGTGCGCTTGGACTTTCGGGTCGAACCAGAAAATTGCTCCTAACGGCGCTTATTACAACATGACGATGAACGGACACAATTACTTGATTCAGCGTGAGCTGGATTCATCGAGTAAGTGCTATGTAAATTACGTCACGAAAGCTCAATAAGCTGGCTCGAAATTCGGGATCGTAGCGAGACGCTGCGGTCCCGATTTTGTTTTGATTAATGGGCTTTCGTCGTTTGCCAAGTGGGTTAGTGGTGAATCTCGCCTCGGTACGGCGGATCGATCCCAGCGGACAGAAGGGTCCGACGGTCTATTTCTCAGAGAGTGATTCTTTGGCCCTGGCTGAAGCTGATGCGGAAACGCTGGTGAAGGCGCTCTACGTGCAGAATCCGCCGTCACCGGCACAACGCGTGTTGTTGTCCCGAGCCGGTAAGACCGTTATTTTCTGGATTGTTATTCTCACGTCAGTCCTGCTGGTTTATCTCGCGCTTCAATCGGTACACCGCTAAACACGCGTCGGGAAGGCACTACCTTCGCGTGTGATTTCCGCCTCTGAGTTGCAGGAAGGATGGCAGGCAGATCTGGATCCCACGCGCGAGATCGGAACCCGCTGGCGGCGAGGTGCCAATGAGCATCAAGAGTTAAGCAAAGCGATGACACAAAAGCAATGCATGTGTCAAGCATGCAATGTATACTGAAAACATGGCCAAGATGATTCAGATTCGAGACGTTCCCGATGAAGTACATAACGTCCTGAAAGCTCGTGCGGCTCGTGATGGGATGAGCCTTTCCGATTACCTGAAAAGAGAATTGGAACGCACGGCTACTCAGCCGAACCTGCGAGAGTGGGTTGAAAGAGTCCGTCAGTTGAAGCCGATTTCTTCCGGCAAAGGCAGTGCCGAACTTATTCGTGAACTGCGCGATCGACGATGATTGCTCTGGATGCTTCAGCTGTCGTCGAGATGCTAAGGGGTGGCTCAGTGGCGGAGTTACTCTGGCGAGAACTGATCCAAAGCGGAGAGCCTATGATTGTTCCTCATCTACTCGACATCGAGGCGGTGAGCGCGCTACGCCGTTTGGCAGCTGAAGAGCGGATCGATTCACATCGGGCAGAACAGTTCATTGAGGCTCTAGAGCTTCTTCCGGCGAAACGATACGAACACACGCCTCTTCTCGGGAGGATTTGGGAGCTGAGGCACAACTTCACGTCTTGCGATGCGACGTACATCTCATTAGCAGAAGTGACCGGCGCGCTTCTATATACCTGCGATCGAAAACTCGCTAAAGGGCACCGAGCTCGAGTGAAGGTCTTTGGTCACAGCTAAAACGTCCGGAAGAAGGGGGCTTGCGTTGGTTGCGGGGGCAAGATTTGAACTTGCGACCTTTGGGTTATGAGCCCAACGAGCTACCTGACTGCTCCACCCCG
>JAVHMZ010526799.1:0-14713 GCA_034782995.1 Amazona versicolor
TACTTTCTCGAGCTCGTCAATTGCGGCGAGCGGATCGCCATGCACCGCTATGATGTCGGCAGCCTTGCCGGCCTCGATCGCCCCCAAGCGGTTTTGCTGATCGAGGAGCGCGGCCGCGGAGAGCGTCGCGGATTGGATGGCCTGCAGAGGAGTCATTCCGTAGCGCACCATATAGGTGAACTCTTTGGCTGCGTTTTCGGTCCAGGGAAACCCACCGACGTCAGTGCCAAAAGCGATTTTGATACCTTTGCCGAGCGCCATGCGAAACGCGTTTTCTTCGAGCTTCTTCATTTCGATCCAAATGGGCGCACCGGCTTCCGCGCGGCCTTGCGCGACATAGATTCCCACGTAGATTGTCGGACACCAATAAGTTCCTTTGCGCGCCATGATCTCGAGCAGTTCAGCGTCGAGTCCGTCGCCGTGTTCGATCGAATCGACTCCGGCACGCAAGGCCGAATCGATGCCCTCGCGACCCATCGCATGCGCGGCGACTTTGCGGCCCAAACGATGCGATTCATCCACGAGCATGCGCGCCTCTTCGTCCGTAAAGTTCACAGCCGAGTGCAACGCGCCGTTCTCCAGGCGGTAGCCGCGGTCGGAATAATATTTGATCCAATCCGCGCCATACTTGACCTGTTCGCGGACGGCGCGGCGGATGGTATCGGGACCATCCACGATCTGGACTCCTTCCGGCATGCGCAGCTCCCACGAGTAGCCCAGAAGCGGGTAAGTGCCGGTGGGCGCCATCGCGCGGGTAGCGCAAAAGATTCGTGGACCGGGAATGATGCCGCGCTCGATCGCGCGCTTCAGGTCGACGTCTGCATACATGGCGCCTTCCGTTTCGAGATCACGAATGGCGGTGAAGCCGTTCATCAGCGCGGTTCGCGCGGCCACCGTAGCGCGAATCGCGCGATATGGGATGGACTCTTTGAGCAATTGCTCGTCGTAATCGGCGGCGGTGACATCGCCTTGCAGCAACACGTGCGTGTGCGCGTCGATCAAGCCGGGCAGCACCGTGGAGCGGCTAAGGTCAATCGTGCGCGCGCTCATGGGAGCGCTAACGGTTGTGCCCACCTGCTTGATGGTCCCACCCTCGACCAGGATTTTCTGATTCGAGAGCACCTGGCCGGAGCGCACATCGAGCAATCGGCCGGCGTCGATCACGATGGCGGTTTCCACCTTGCCAGGCGGGTCCGCATAAGCGTTCCAGGCAAAGCTGCCGAGCAGGACGGCAGGAAAAAAGCGGTCGAGACGCATGGGGCTCATTGTATGAGATTCACCGATCGTAGAATGGAAAGTTCCTCGTTCCGGACACCGCCTTGATCATCGATTGGCTGGTTTGTGTTGTTTACTTAGGTTTGCTCGTCGCGTGGCAGCCGGCTACGTGGTCGGTCAGCGTGCTGCAAGGCGGAGCGTTCGCGCTGGGCGGCTGGTTGGTGGTGCGGTGGATGCGAGGACTCGAGCAACTGCGCGCAACTCCGGAAGTGATCGCGCTCGCGCTGATTGTCTCGTGGGGCCCGCTGCAGATCCTGTTTCACGGGACCGTGTATGCATTTGAGACCTGGAACAGCACGCTCAACTGGATCGCGCTCGCAAGCATTTATCTCATCGCAAAAACCACACTCCGCGAGCGAGCTGCGCGCGATCGGTTTCTCTCGATCCAACTTGCGCTCGGTTCAGGGCTCGCGATTCTGTCCGTGTTGCTGAATATTGACTCGCCGGACAAGATATTCCTGCTGTTTCCTTCGCGCTACACAGCTTGGGGTCCGTTCATTTACAAGAACCAGTTCGCCACGTTTTTGGAACTGTTGCTTCCGGTCGCGTTTTACCGGATGCTCTTTCCTGACCGGAAGCGGCCTTTATACGTCATCTTATTTGCAGCGCTGCTGGCGTGCATGGCGGCGAGTCTCTCCCGCGCGGGCGTAGTGGTCGCCGTCGCCGAGACGTTGGTTCTTGCCGCGTTGAGCTTCGCGCGAGGGGCACTGACCTGGCGCACTCTGCGCAATGTCGGCATTCCTTTCTCCCTGCTTGTGGTCCTGTTTACAACGATGGTGGGTTGGGACGCGATGGCGAGCCGGTTTCGCGAGCAGAATTCCTATGCGATGCGCGCGCAACTGGTCCAATCGACTTGGGACATGGTCAAAAGGAAACCGCTGACCGGCTTCGGTCTGGGCACCTGGCGAACGGTGTATCCCGAGTTCGCCACTTTCGATATTGCCCGGGTTGCCAACGAAGCGCATAACGACTGGCTCGAGTGGATGGCTGAAGGCGGTGTCTTCTTTGCCGTCGTTGTTCTCTTCTTTGCCGTATACGTGAGCCGACAAGCTTGGAAGCATATCTGGGGTTTCGGCGTTCCCGCCGTTTTTCTACACTGCCTGGTCGACTATCCGACGCGCACCCCAGCGGTCGCAGCGATTCTTTTCTTATTCTGCGGGGCGCTCGCTTCCGTGGAGACGCCGGGGCGAAAACGACCCGTGAGCCGGGGTGAATGGGGCGTGGTTTCAGTACGCGCCGCGTCCGAGTAGAACAGCGCGAATCGTCCGGCTCAGGATAAAGATATCGAGCCACAGCGACCAGTTGCGGATGTAGTAAGTGTCGAGAATGGTCTGGGTTTCAAGATCGCCGTCGCTGCGGGTGGAGATTTGCCACAAGCCGGTAAGGCCGGGCCGCACCCGTGTACGTAGGTCGCGGAATGAAGCGTGAAATTGGCGCATGTGATAACTCGGGAACGGGCGCGGTCCGACGAGACTCATCTGACCGATCAGAATATTCCAAAGCTGGGGTAATTCATCAAGGCTGCTGCGCCGGAGGAAGTGACCGACGCCGGGAAGAATGCGAGGATCGTCCTTCAGTTTGCAGTAGCGTTCCCACTGCTCGCGCGCTTCGGGGTTTTGATCCAAATAGGCTTCGAGCAGCGCGTCCGCATTGGGGTGCATGGTCCGCAGTTTGAGAATCCAGAGCGTTCGTCCTTCTTCGCCTTCGCGCTGATGCCAGAAAAACGGATTGTGTGGACTAACGAGATAGATCCAGAACGCGGCGAGAAATGTAACAGGAATCGCGAACGGCAGAAGGAGCACGACAAGGAGAAGGTCGAGGGCTCGTTTGAGATAGCGGTTAACGGCGAATAAGAGATTGTGCCGAAGTTCGAGCGCGAGCACGCCGCCGACGTCGATCGGGCTAACCGGAATGCTGGCCAGCCCCATTAGATTTGGAATGAGGTACACGTGCGGGAAGACGAGTGACCACTTCTCTAGCAGCGGAAGCAGCCGATCATTCCCGAGACCCGGCATCGCGACCAGGGCATGGCGAACGCGAGCCGATCGCGCAATCGAGGTCGCGAGCGCCAGCGGATTGAGAACGGGAACGCCTCCAAGAAAGCCGGTTTTCCCGGGATCGTCATCAAGGCACGCGACCGGCTTAATTCCTAACTCCGGCGCTAGACGAAGTTTTTCGACCAACAGGGCCGCAGTGTTTCCCCCTCCGAGAATCACGGCTGGAACACCGAACCAGGGCTTGTCCGCCCACCAGTAATGCGCGGCGGCTCGCGCGAGGGGAAGGATGACGATCGAGAGCGCCCAAGAGACGATAAAGCCGCCGCGTGACTCCCAAGCCGCGCCCCGCGTGAGGAAGATGGTCACGGTCAGCATCATGTAGATCGCGGTTGCGCCGCGAACCAGTCTGCGCAGGGTTTCCACAGGGCCGATTCCAACTCCGGGGTACAGGCCATCGGCAGCGAACATGATGACGAAGAGGAACAAGGCAGGCCAGAAGCGTAGATAAACAGGCGGCGCCGAGACGTTAAAAAACACACGCCAGATTTGGGAACCGAAGAAGCCGGCTATGCAAAGTGAGACCACATCAATCGCGAGCATGAGTGACGCGCTGACGAACGGCTGCGCCGGGCTGCAAGTGATGATCTCAGGAGCGGGAGGCGCGTACGCGGGCGTGGCCATGTGATGGTCTGGTTACGCGGAATACGCGAGGTGTAACATCTTGGGCCGGGGATAATCCTTTCCTGAGGGGGATGCTGTAACTTAGCGATCGATCCCGAAGATGAAAAGTAACCGTCCGCTCTCCTCGATAGTATCGCTCACATTGCGAACAAGTTGTGTGTCTGACAGACAGCGAAACACGTCTGTTAGTGAAAGTTAATGCAGTTGCTACCGAAGATTGAGAACGGCGGAACAACACATGCGGCATGTTGTTCCGCTTCGCACAATCTTTCGTAAACTTTCGTCGCGTGAGTGCATGCCGCTTCCAATGGAAACCTAACCTGACGGATTTCGAAGAACGCACAAGAGAGTGGCGCCATCAGACCTTCCAGGCATATACCTGATTGCTGAGGGCAGCGCGAGCAACGCTCCGATGCCCGTCGCGATGGGCCTGGGCAGGTGGCGCTCCGCGCGACTCTGCAGACTAGCTTCGAACTGCGTCCGGCGCTTGTAGTGGTACGCCAAAAATTCGCGGCCGGCTTCTTTCATGGCATAAGGCTGAAGCACAATGCGGTCGATCTCAAATCCGGATCGTTCCGCTAAGACCTGAAAAGCTTTTGATCCGAGCCGGGAGACGTGATAAGGAGGCATGTCCTCTAGGAGTCCGTTCCGTTCCGAAAACTCGATGCGAGCCGGATTCGGAACCGACACGAACAGCAGCCCACCCGGCCGGAGTAAATAGCGGAAATGGGTCAGGTGATTGACCGGGCAACTCAAATGCTCAACTACTTGGAAGGCACAAACCGCATCGAAAAAGTTGCCATAGGAATCGGCTGGGACCGAGTCCATATCGGGCAAAACGGTAATGTTCGGAGACAACGCATGAATCGTGTTCCTGGCGCGGTCGCCATACTCGACAGACCATAGCGCTGCCGGGTCGAAACCCGCCGAAAGAAGAAGCTTCTCCCACGCGCCCTCGCCCGCGCCCACGTCGAGCAGGGCGCGAGGCGTCGTCACTTCCCGCTGTAGTTGTTCGAGCGCCAAATCCCATTCCCAACGATGCGACGGATAACCATATGCGTGCTTGTAGGCGAGATTGTAAACCGCGGAATCTCCTCCCTTATGAGGCTGGCTGGAGAAACCATCGCATGCCTCGCATCGAATGATGGAGCATGTGGAACTCTGCCACACGTTCTCAATTGCACTCACCAACGCATCGTACGCTTTGGGGTCTTGATACCGGCGCATTGCTTGCGTCGCCGCTTCTTCCACTCGGACAAGACGGTGGACGATCCCACGCGAATGACCGCAAAAGGGGCAGGTGAAAGCCGCTGCTCGCTGCCCTGGGTCAGAGCCGATGTCGTCGGGCATGTGTGCGATGGGCGATGGCAGCGCGGTAGATCTCTAACAACAGGTCGAGGTTCCGCTCTCCCCGGTAGTATCGCTCATATTCCCAGCGGGCGGCTTGCCGGAAAGAACGCAGGTCGGGGTGACTAGCCAAAGCCAATACAGTTTGGGCGAGAGCTCGAGAATCGCCTGCTGGAAAAGTGAGGCCGGTCGTCGCATTTTGAACGCTCTCCGCCAGGGAACCTATGTTGCTGGCAACGATAGGGAGTCCGGACGCATACGCTTCCAAAACGACATTAGGAAAACCTTCAAACCAAACGGAGGGCATAACTAACGCCAGTGATTCCCGCATGTATCGAAGAACCTGATCGCGCGGGCGCGCTCCAAGCCACTCGACATGCGGCAATCCGGTAATCTGCTTCTCCACGGATGAAGCTAACGGCCCATCGCCGATGATGCGAAGGGGCGGGAGGCGGGGTTCGGATTGCCACGCGCCGATGAGAATATCCAAACCCTTCTCAGGGCTTAGTCGGCCGGCGAACAGCAGCGCGTCTCCTCCCGTGCCGACGCCTGAATCGGGCTCGAGGAAATTCGGTTTTTGGAAGAGACGGGCCGGCGGGAGGCCGCCTGCGATGAATCGTGATCGAGCGAACCCGGTTAACGCGATGTAGGCATCCACGCTGCGCCGGTATGTTCCAGCGGCGCGATGAACCGACAGCATCGTCGCGAGGGCTGCGCTCGCTCCGCGGCTGCCTCGGTAGCAGGCGTGGAGAACGCCGGGCCAGGGAAGCCGGCCAACGCAATCTTCACATGGACGGCCGTTCCGGAGCAGCGTGGCAGCGGGGCAGATTAGACGAAAGTTGTGCAAGGTTTGCACGACAGCGGCTCCGGCCCGCCCGGCGGCGTAATAGCATGCCGGAGAGAGCAACGGAAACGTGTTATGGAAATGGACAACGTCGGGACGCTCGGCTTGGGCAAGTTTGTAAAGCCGCAGGTAAGCTTGACGATTCCACACGGTCATCGCAGCCAGGCGAGCAGCGCCGAACTCCGGGACACGATCGTTGGTTTCGGTGAAGCGGATCACTTGGTGACCGGCTTCCTCGAGCAGGCGCGTTTCGTTCGCGAACACCTGATCCTCGCCGCCCGGCTGTTGGTAGTAGTTGTGAACGGCGAGGATCTTCATGAGCCGCCGGAATCGGGTAGGAGCGTGGAGCGGATGGCTTCGAAAATCTGATCCGCCATGCGTTCCGGCGTGAGGCGGAGCGCCGTTTCGCGAGCTCTGACGCGCATTCGATTGAGCTCGTCCTCGCTGGTGCTGAAAACCTGGTCGAGTTTCGCAGCGAGTTCGGCGGGAACATCGGGCCGGAACACCCAGCCGTTTTCCCCGTCGATCACCAGATCCTCCACAGCTTGTGCGTAGATACTACCGAGGACGGGAAGACCTGTGGCCATGGCCTCGTTGACCACCAGACCCCACTCTTCGGCGCGGGAAGGCAGGACGAGCACCCCAGCCCGCTCATAAACATTGGGCATTTCTTCGTAGGCTATGTCCCCGAGAAACTGGACGCAGACGTTCGGAGGCAACAGGACGGATTGAATTGCAAGCTTCTCTGGCCCGGATCCGGCGATCAGAAATTCGACGGCGTTCTCCGGGTTTTTCGCTGCCCAAAAGCTGAGCACCTCCAAAAACTGGCGAACCCATTTAAACCCGATTAGACGACCAACAAACAGGAGCCGGTTTGCGCTCGGACCTGTTCTTGACGGAGGAACGGAAGCGAAACTGGCGGTCGCGCCTGTCTGTGGAATAATGTGGATCCGATTTTGTGGATACCCGAAATTCGCGATGTATCGCGCGCCGCTGCGTCCGTTGACAAGAACGCCACTCGCGAACCGCAAAAGAAAACGTCGCAGCATCTCCCGCCTTCGACCACGGTTGCGTTCCGAGTGCTCCGAGATCGTCGCCCAAACGATCAGCTTCGTCTTCGGTCGGATGGCGCGATACATTGCCGCGCAAAGTGTCCGAAACCCAAACTCGCTCGAGATGACGACGTCAGGCCGAAAGCTCAGCAAAGCGGGGATTGTGTCAAGCGGGAAATGTGTGTACAGCGTGTCGGAAAATCCACGCGGGTCACGAGCGACGCGCTTTCGGGTGACAGCTCGTTGTAGCTGTACGTCTAAGCCGGCAAAGTCTGTCTTCCAAGGTCGGTCCGGCTCGGTAACCGCGGAAATCAGGATCCGGAATGCCGCTAGTTTGCGCGTAAGTTCTAAAAAGACAGGGACGCGGTAGGGGCCGATGATGTTGGTGAGCAGAGCGACACGCGCTTGGTGTCCGGGCATTAAGCTAGGCGAATGACCGACTGGAGTGTTCCTGCGGAATCGCTCAGCCAGTCGGCTTCATCCTCGTTACCCGGTTCCAACCAGCAAGAAGTAAGATGCCACTTGCCATCGCGACAACGACGTGTGACGCCACTAAGCCGTAAACTGCTCCTGGAAGCCGGAACGTTCGGATAAGAATATAAGCCGAGGCTGCGCCGAACACGCCGCCGATCAGGTTAGCCACCGTCGTCAAGCCGGGGAGCTGGATGGCGCGGAGAAGACCCGCGCAGCCGGTGGCCACAGACGTCGCGATCGCCATCAATCCGAGCATGGGCATCAAACGGGAGTACGCGCTGTAGCGGCCGCCGTAGAGCACTCGATCCCAGAGATCGCCCGTGAGCAGCACGCAACCCTCATAAACCGACGCGACCACTACCATCGCGCCCGTGTAGAGGAGGCCACGCCGATAGACCGCGGCGATTCCCTTCACGGCAAAGTCACGAGCAAGAATCGGCCCCGTCAACGTAGCAAGTGCAGTAACAATCTGCAGGACGGGAAGGAGTGGATTTTGTAGCGCCCGGAAAACGCCAGCATCCCCCAGCCCTAGGTATGCACCCGTGACAAACAGTTGCACTTGCGAGAGGAGCGGGTAGAACAACGCCGAGGGCAATATCCATTTCCCAAAATCCCAGTGTTCACGTGCGATCGGAACCACGGTGTGGAGCGACGGAGTTCCGGGCCACCAACTGAGGCCCAGACGCCGGAAGCTAAACAGCGAAGTGACCAATCCGGCGACCGCGGTGGCAACGAAGGCGCTCGGAGCAGTAAGGGCGCGCAAGCGCCAAAGCAAAAAGCTCACGGCGGCGAGTGTCAGGCAGTAGATACCGCTGGAGACAGCGGCGAGGTCCGGACGGGTCTCCAGATAATGCGCGCGCCTAGTTAGCCAGTAAAGTAAGACGAACGGCGAACCGGTGAACATGGATAACAGAGCCGGCCCGAGCGCCGTTGCCCGATAACGGACGCCGCTCAAAACTCCTACAACAGTTAGTAAAACGGCAAGAGCGGAGTAAGTCCAAATTACCTGCCGTAAGTAAGATTGCAAATTAACGGCATATCTTGCTGGACCAATCACGCTCATTGGCTCGAATAGCAAAGCGTTTTGTATTCCGGCTATGATCAGGAAAAGGCTAAAGCTCAGCGAGAAGGCGCCGTAATCGTCGGGAGAAAGAATACGAGCGAGAACGACAGCTAAGACGAAATTTGCCCCTGAGAGCAATCCTTGATCGATGATGCTGAAGCTTGCTTTCAGCAAACGCCGGTGTAGACGGCTCATGAACACAGAGGCGGGCGAGTGGTTGGCGATGCCACTAAGTTCAAAGTATCGAGATGATCAGCACGGGTGTTGCGCTCCGCTGCCGAGAGATCAAACGGAACACAATCAAGACCATTCCATGTCCATAAGGAGTAACCCTGTTGATGGAAAAACAAACAGATTTCGTCCGGACCATACCCGAACCGGGAATAATTCGAAGGAGAGTACTCCCATATCCAATGTGGACGGGAAGCAAGCTGCGAAGCCCCCTTCAGCACGCTTAATTCCGCGCCTTCCACGTCCACTTTGACTAAGTCGATAGGCTGGTCGCGATTTCCCCAATAGGTATGAAGGCAAACGGTGCTAACCGGAATGACATCATCTAAGTCCGTTCGGGAGTCAGCCTGGGTGGCGATGGAATGCAGGCTCGGTTCTTTATGCAACCGGAATCTGGTTTGTCCGTCCGAATCGAAGAGCGCCGCTTGGTTCAGAATAACGTTGCTCGCTTCGTTCAAAGCGACGCTGCGCACGAGGAGAGTAAAGTTTCCGGGTGCGGGTTCAAACGCATGTACCTCACCCTTAGGACCTACGAGCCGCGACGCGCGAAGAGTAAACTCGCCCAGGTGTGCACCTGCATCGATGAATACCATTCCCGGGCGCAAGAAGGCGTTGAGAAAAGATCTGGTGTCCGGTTCCGAGGTCTGCTGATAAAAGATGAGCGCGCCTGCACCGCTTCGGTGAGTGGCGATGAGCGATCCATCATCGAGGCGTAAAGTCAACGGCTCTTTGAGAGCTGCCCACCGCGCTCGCCACCAGAGCCGTTTCGCAACGGCGCGCGCTGGGTGCGCCCGGAAATCCGCGCGATGAAGCAGTGTATTCCACTTCTGTAGAATCAACCGCGGCGCTCGTTCGTGTAATAAGACGCGGCGTACTTGTTATAGCCGTAGTAGGAGTAATTGTCCGTCATGTTCTTGGTTACTTTATTCAACACGAGACCAATTACGTTCGCCCGAAGATGACGGAGCTTAGTCAGAACATTGGCCAGCGCCTTCCGGTTCGTTTCGCCGGCTACTCCCACAATGACCACGCCGTCCACCAGCGTCGCCATTTGCAGGGGCTCGGCGAAATTCATCAGCGGCGCGGAATCGATGATGATTAGCCCGTACTCGCGAGAAGCCTCCTCGAGCATGCGATCGAGACCGGCACCTGCCATCTCGAGCGCCCGGTGCGAAGGCGGCCCGGAAGTGAGCAGGTCCAGGTTGGGGACATTCTCGGCTGGAGTCACTGCTTCTCGCCAGGAAACCTCGTCGAGCACCACATTGGACAACCCGAGTTTCGCCGAGTGATTGAAGAAACGATCAATGCTGGGGCGCCGCAGGTCGCCATCGACCAGAAGCGTTTTCTTGCCCTGCTGCGCGCTGGCGATGGCGAGCAAAGCGGCGGTGGTTGATTTTCCGTCGCGAGGCGAAGCACTGGAGATCAGAATACTGCGGATCCGCCGATCCAAATCGCTGAGCAGGATCGAGCTGTGCAATACCCGAACGGATTCTTCCAGCATCTTCGACGTCACTCCGGTTCCGTCGCTCTTCACCAGTTCGGTCGTTGCCGGAAAAGCCGTCCCAGCCGAGCCAAATCGAAACTTCCAGTCACGCGCGAACGGCAGACTCCCGATCACGGCCGTCTTCAACTCACGGCTTACCTGCTCGGGATCGCGAACGGTGTTATCGAGAGTGTCGGCAAGGACCGCGCCGCCGATGGCCAGAAACGTCGAGAAGAAGAATGTCAGAATCACGTTCATCGGGATATTCGGTGACACGGGACGATCCCCCGGCAACGCCACATCGGCCAAGCGAACGCTGCGGTTCTCGAATCCGGAGTTGATGCTCGATTCGCGAATGCGGCGGATCAGTTCACCGTAGAGTTTCTTGTCCTCGTCCGCGTCGCGCTTCAGATTTTGATATTGAAACGACCGTTCGTTTAGCTTGTCGAATTCTGCTTTCGTTTGCGCGACTTCTTGCTTGAGCATGTATTCCCGATTGACAGAGCTCCGGTACTCGACTTCATCACGCCGCTTCACGCTGACGCGCGCGGCATCAAATTGCGCTTGCAATTCCCGAAGCTGGGCCGCTGCTTTGGCGTATTCCGGGTGATTGGGGCCGTATTGCTCTTTCAAAGAAGCAAACTTCTCCGATGCCTCGTTCAGCCGATCCTGCAGTTTCTTGAGCGACTCGCCTTGCGCGGACACTTGCGCGGCGTCGATCGATCCGGATTGCGTGGAGTTGAAGGCGGCTTCCTTCTTCACGCGGTCGGTTTGGGCGTTCGTGTATTCGGTGTTCAACTGCAGCAGCCGGGCTTGCAGAATATTGGTTTTTTCTTCGGGATTGATGACGCCGAGCTCCTTCTCAAATTGCGCGAGCGCCATTTGCGAACGCTCCATCTTCGCGCGCAACTCGTCTAACTGCCGTTCCATGAATTGCGACGCAGTGGAAGAGGAATGCGCGCGGATCTGGAAGGAGTGCTCAAGGTAGGAGTTGGCAATTGCATTCGCGACGTTGGCCGCGAGAACGGGATCGGGTGAACGATAAATGATCTGAATTAAATACGTATTGAGAGGCCGCGCCACTTTAAGACGGCGCAAAGTAATTGGTCCTTTTGGAATGCCGACTCTGCCACTGCGATGCAGGAAGCCGGTCGAATACTCATGCTGTGCCAGGTTGTATTTCTGCGTGACGGGCCGGAGAACGGAATCGGATTGCAGGATCTGCACCTGCGTTGCCATATACTGCTCGGAGTCAAAAGCAGGAGACATGTTGCGCGATTCGTCGCCTACCACGCCGCTCGGTGTGTTGCGGTCGACATCGAGCGTGGCAGTCGATTCGAAAAGCGGAGGCATCCGCGAAGAGAAGAGAAAAGTTGCGATGGTGCAGATAGCGACGAAGGTCAGCATCTGCCAGCGATAACGTTTCAGCACCCACAAGTAATGGGCAATGGGGAATGCGCTGTCCTCGCGCTGATCGGACCCGGGCGCAGGAGCCGCATTCTGGTGGTAAGCCGCGAGAGCGCGCGTGAGTAGCTCACCAGTGGGGACTAGGGCCTCGCTTTCCGGTTTCGATCGGGGATTCACGATATTCATGGAGGAGATGAAAAGGCCTCGAAAACTGAGATAGTTTTACCGCTTCCAGATCAGGACACCGGATAAGGTGCCGACGCCGAAAGCCGTCACGGCTTCCAGAGTTTTCATTGTCGCGCGTTTGTTTTTGTTGTCCGGGACGTAAAGTACATCGTTGGCAAGAAGGGGCACGTCGGGCGACTTACGGTCCATGATCTTGGAGAGCGGAATCGGAATTTCATTATTACGAGCCGAATCGCCGCGACGCATGATATAGGCATCTTTAGAGGAGTAAGGGAGCAGGCCCTCGGCTTGTGAAATGACGCGCAGCACGGTCAGTTCGCTCAGATCATGGACCGGGATGGCGCCCGGCTTCTTCACGTTGCCCACGATGAACACACGCCCACCCTCGGGGACACGGACTTCCTCACCGCCGAACAGCTTGATGTTGAGGCTCTCGTCAGCGCGATCGATCAGCGCCTTGACCGGGATTCGCTGGACTAACTCGCCGGCCTTGTCCTGCGCGGGATGGCTGACGAGAATTTCGGAACCGGCGGCATCAGAAAGCCCCTCTGCGCGGGTGATTGCGTCGAGCAAAGTTACGTTCCCATATGCCTGAAAGGTGAGTGGATGCCGCACCGCGCCGACCACGCTGATCGGCCGGCTGCGATATTCCGTGACGGAAACCGAAACGATTGGCCGGACCAGAATTCCCTCTTCTTGTAGCTCCCGGGTAATGGAGGTTTCCAAATCGGAGGGGAAGAGGTCCGAGGCCTTCACCGGTTTCTTGAGCATGGGAAGCCTCAGCATGCCGTCCTGTGACACGCGGACGGTGCGCGTGAGCTCGGGCGAATCGTAGACCTGAATGGAAACGAGATCGTCGACGCCGATTCGCTGGATAGGAAGGGCGCTATTCGGGATGGCATCGGCGTTGCGAGATTGCGCGTTACCGGGTTGAGCGAGTA
The DNA here is from genome assembly GCA_034782995.1 of Amazona versicolor. Classification (NCBI taxonomy): domain Eukaryota; kingdom Metazoa; phylum Chordata; class Aves; order Psittaciformes; family Psittacidae; genus Amazona; species Amazona versicolor. The sequence continues at coordinate 12,982 of JAVHMZ010526799.1, forward strand.
AGAAACTGCAGAGCACGAAAAGGAACGAGCTTGCCGCTCTCGCTCCGGAACACCCGTTCGGTACTGCAGTCGGCAGTGTAATGGCCAATCTCCTTCTCGGAAGCTTCGTCGCGGAGGCACCCGGCCGCGGGGATCCGGGCAGACATGTATCCCTTCTGCGCGAGAGAGGGATATGCGGTTAAGCTAACATGGCATTGGCTTTAGTGTCAATCTACCCGTTGCTCGATATCGGATTTTCCGCACGTTGGAATGAGCCGCGACGGCAACGGAGCGGTTATGTTCGACTGACCGATGGGAAAGGACCACTCGTGCGATCTCCCCTTCTAAAAACTTTCGGATTGGGTTTGTTTCTGTTGTTTGTTGTTGCGCTTCCCTCGTTCGGGGCAACGAATGACCGGACTGCTGCGGTGAAACAGCGCGCCACGGCGATGTATGGCAAGCTCCCGTTAAGCTTCGAACGCAACGAAGGGCAGGCCGACGCGCGGGTGCGCTTCCTGGCACGCGGGCGTGGGTATGGGTTGTTCTTGACTCGGCGTGAGGCGGTGTTGTCGCTCGCGGGTCGGGCGAAAGAGAAACCAGCTGTGTTGCGCGTGGGGCTGACTCATGGAGGCGCGGGTGGTGCCGATCCGGTGGGAGTCGATGCGCTCGAAGGCAAAATGAACTACTTCACTGGCAAAGATCCTAACCAATGGCACACCGGAGTTAATAGCTTTGCGGCGGTGAAGTATGCGGGCGTGTATCCGGGGATCGATCTGGTCTACCACGGCAACCAGGGACAACTCGAATACGACTTCGACGTTGCGCCGGGGGCGGATCCGCGCCGGATTAATCTCCGGTTTCGGGGTGCGCGTCAACTGCGCATCAACAGCGCGGGCGATCTGGTGGTAAGTCTCGGCGAAAGCGAACTGGTCGAGCATCGGCCGGTGGTGTATCAGAAATCCGAGGGCAAACGCGAGTTGGTGGCGGGGAGTTATGTGCTGCGCGGACGGAATCGCGTCGGGTTCCGGCTGGCTGGATACGACCGGAGCCGGGCTGTGGTGATTGACCCGACGCTGGTGTATTCGACCTACTTGGGCGGAAGCAGCGATAACGAGATTGCGACAGCGATTGCGGTCGACTCGGCAGGAAATGCCTATGTCACGGGAAGCACGAACTCCGTCGATTTTCCAGTCACGCCCGTGGCTTTCCAGAAAAGCTTCGGAGGTGGAGACACGGACGGTGACGCATTCGTCACGAAGTTCAATGCCACGGGCTCGGCCCTGCTCTACTCCACTTACCTGGGCGGAACTGGCGACGAATACGGCAATGACGCCGGATATGGCATTGCGATTGACGCTGCGGGAAACGCCTATGTCACGGGTTCCACGGAAGCGCGAGATTTCCCAGTCACGCCGGGCGCCTTCCAGACCCACTTAGCCGGCGGTACCAACGCATTCGTCACGAAGCTCAACGCCACCGGCTCTGCCCTGCTCTACTCCACGTTCTTGGGCGAAAGCCTCGGGGGTTTTGGAATCGCGGTTGATGCTGCCGGAAACGCATACGTCACGGGTGACGCAAGCCCCGATTTTCCGGTCACACCCGGCGCTTTCCAAACTAACCCGTCTGGCGGTGCTGACGCATTCGTCACCAAGCTAAACGCGGCCGGCTCTGCCCTGCTCTACTCCACGTTTCTGGGCGGCAGCGGTTATGACCGTGGCAATAGCATCGCGATCGATGCTACCGGGAACGCCTA
>JAVHMZ010526900.1:0-14707 GCA_034782995.1 Amazona versicolor
GTTGTCTGACTTTGTTTTCTTGTTATCCTTTTTTCTTTTTTTTTTTCCTCTTTTTAATCCAGTTTCATAAAACCATTTTCAGATTTTTGGGGGGTTGCTCAAGGTAAAACTTGACTGGATAAACCAAAAGTCTTTTTTTGTTTGCCCATGTTCTTTCAAACCACTGCAAAGCAAGTACAAAATCTCTGCTGTTCTGGTTTGGTACTGTTGGCTTTTATACCAAATTCTCAATCGCTAAATTGCAGCCGCACACAGGGCACAGCACCAGTTCCTGGAATATTCTCATTCATATACTCATTCAGTAAAGTTAAGTTGACAAATTTGGCGTTCGGGCCGGTAAACAACGAGAGAAAAGGGTTAGGGACGAGTGAGGAGAGCTGATCGCTTGTGTACTGGCTGCGCACATCATTGCTGATGAAGTTGCGATTGCGGGTGAAGCCCCAGCTGCCCCAAGGAAGATGTGTGCTGCGGTTTGCAGAGTAGTCGGCCGAGACAACAGTGCTCCAGGGAAGCAGGCGCTGGATACCGAAGCTCCACTGGTAAATCTCGGCATTCCGATCGCGCTCGTAGCTCAGATCACTCGGATTCGAGAATCCCCACAAGGCAAGCGGCCCATACTTCGTGCCCTGCGGCCCGGGCAGACCGGTCGGGAAAGGATCAGCGAGCGTGGCGTACTGTGATTGATAACCGTCGAGCGAGAAGCGTATCGGCTCGAATTTCGAGAAGGCCGGGCCCGCGTACTGGAAATTCGTCGCGACGTTCATGCCGTAATAAACGCCGGCGCCGCCGCGGATGACGGTTTTGTCATTCGGCGCATAAGCCAACCCGAACCGTGGCGCAAAATTGTTGCGGTCCGTGAAGATACTCCGAAAGTTCGAGCTCGGGAAGACCGTTGTGCCCGGTAGAGGCCCGGAGTTAAGCGGCAAACCGGGAACGGTGATGCCGCTGCTTCTCGTGAAATCGTTGAACTGGGATCGGTTAAAACGTTCTGTGTAGGGCGCGCTCCATTCGTAGCGCAGGCCCAGGTTGACGGTTAATTTCTTAGAGACCTTCCAGTCGTCCTGGATATAAAAACCCGTCTCGGTTGATTTATCGGCAACCCTTGGACGGACCGTGATGGAGGAGTTGTTATCGCCGTAGCCGAGCAGGAGCCCGGCGATTGCATTGCCGCTCGTGACATTCCCGGCAAAAGGATCATTGGCCGGGATGATCTGGGAAAAGTGGAAGGTTCCAGTGGCCGAGTCGGGCTGTCCGAAGTTGTTGTAGAAAAGACGCTGCTCCGCCCCGAACTTGAGTGAATGCGCGCCATGCACCCAACTTACGCTGCCCGAATAGTTAAAGAGCGTATGGGCGAACGAGGTATCGACGCAACATTGTGTAAACAGGCCGGCATACGGACCGTCATCCATTGTGATCGACGGCATGCGGGTGAGGCCATTCGCGACCAGGATCGACGGAAAGCCGACGGTACTCAGATCGGGATATCGGGATTCGCCCGGGCCCTCTACGCGATCTGCTCCTGCGCGTAGTTGAAGCAGCACTGTGGGTGTGATGGTCCAGTTATAGTCGGTACCCACGTTGTGAACCGTCGTGCTGTAGTGAACACCGTCGTTCCAATCGCCGTCACCGAATACTGCAGGCGTGTCAAGGTTGCTGCGCAGACGGCTGTAACGGATTGAAGCGCGTTGCTGCGGAGTGAACTGCTGATCGACCTTGGCATCGAGTTGATAGCCCTGTGAAGTACTAAGAACATTAGTGCGAAAGTTGTTGGTGCCGAGGAGAGGGTCACCCGGCAGGTTTGGTTGCGGGTAAAGCGCAAGAATCGCCTTACCGATCGGGTTGATCATGCTCGGCGGAATGACGTTCGCAGCGCCGTTATAGGAAAACTGGCTGCGAGCTCCCGGCGATCCAGATGTGGGGTCGTAGATGATGTTTGGCACGACGTTGCCACTGTCGTCGGCAGTGTAGGTTTGGGAAAAGTCTCCGTTGCGTTGCGCGAGTGTAGGAACGGTGGTCGCAATCTGTATCGGTGACGAATCCTTCACCCGCTCGAGATCGAAAAGGAAGAAGGTCTTCTCCTTCCGAATGGGGCCATTCACCATTAACCCCCAATCGTCGTGCTTGTGATTGGGCCGGGAGAGACCGGCGGCGTTGCTGAAGAAGTCATTCGAATCGAGGCCTGATCGCTGGCCGAACCACCAGGCGCTGCCGTGAAATTGATTGCCGCCCTGTTTCATGAGTATGTTGAGAACGGTGCCACCGTTGTTTCCGAACTCGGAGGAGAAAGAGTTATTCGAAACCTTGAACTCCTGGATCACTTCCACGGAGGGCTGATAATAAACATTCGTATTCCCGCCTTCACCTTGCTCAGGCGCGGTGGTGGGAGTGCCGTCCAGGCGAATCTCGGCAGTTGCGTTCCGTTGCCCGTTGGAGATGAAGTTCGTGCCCGAGGGGTAGCTATCCGCCGTTCCGGATCCGGGTGACTCTGTTACGCCTCCGGAAAGAAAAACAAGTGGAAAATAACTGCGGCCGTAAAGAGGTATTTCTCTCGTCGTGTTTCCGGAAATGGTGGTTCCTAATGTCGCGCCCCCGGTGTCGAGGAGAGGCGCGGCTTCCGTCACGCTGATCGCGGCGCCAATCGACGCAAGACGCAGGGCGATGTTGATGATTGCTTGCTGACTAACCGCAAGGACTATGTTCTTCGTCTCAGAAGTCTGAAAGCCGGTCTGCTCGACGACGAGGTTGAACTGCCCGGGGCGAAGCTCATTCAGAGTATAAACGCCTTTCTCATTCGTGTAGGCAGAAGTCTCGATGCCGGTCGCAACGTCGGTGAGTCGCAAGTGAGCGCCCGGCACGACTGCGCCGCTAGGATCTGTTATGGTACCGCGAATTTGCGCCTCAAACCCGGACTGCGCTTGTAAAACAAAAGCTATGAGGAGCGGCATGGCCAACCCCAAACCACGTCTGATTTCCACCTGAAGCATCCCTCACCTCCTGATGCGCTCTCTCGCTTTCAGCAATGACAAACCGAGAGCGGCCGTGCGAGCATTGTAAACGGACCGACTTTCGATGTCAATCACTTCCTTTTGCAATGGCTGCTTTGCAAGCTCGCACGCTTTCGTTTCGAAAGTCTTGCAAAGCATGATGACCGTCTTGCTTGCTGGAGCGAGTAGTCACCTCTTCCTGCTCTCCGGGCAGCAAATCCCGCCCAACATCCTGTTGAAGGATTTCAAACCAGTCTCGATTTACCGGATCCCAATCACGGAAGTCAAACGCGCCAAATTCCAGGCGATCGATATGCACTCACACCCCTACGCCAAGTCGGACGCGGAAATCGCGCAGTGGATCCGCAATATGGACGAAGCAGGAATCGAAAAGACGATGGTTCTGACCGAATCGGTGGGTCCCGCATTCGACCGTGTGTATCAGCAATTTGCCAAATACCCGGACCGCTTCGAGGTTTGGTGCGGCCTTTTATTCGAAGGCTACGACAAGCCGGGCTATACCGAAGCTGCGGTCAAAGAACTGATTCGCTGCCGGAGAGTCGGCGCGAAAGGCGTAGGGGAACTGCACGACAAGGGGCAAGGAATGGCGTACGGCAAAACGTTCGCGTTCGGGATGCATCCTGATGACGCGCGACTGGCTCCGGTGTTCGCGAAATGTGGTGAGCTCGGTATGCCGGTGAGCATTCATGTCGCAGACCCGATCTGGATGTATCAGAAAATGGATGGCCACAATGACGGACTGATGAATGCCTGGGAGTGGCGTCTCGATAATCAACCCGATATCGTGGATCTGCCCGGAATGGTAAAGCGTCTTGAAGCATTAGTCAGTCAACAACCGAAAACCACGTTCATCGCATGCCACCTGATCAACCTGGATTACGATCTAAGTCATCTTGGTGACGTGCTCGATCGCCATCCGAACTTATACGCAGATATTTCGGCCCGTTACGCGGAAACGGCTGCAACACCTCGCGCAGCCGCCTCCTTTTATGCAGGGCACGCCGGCAAACTCGTTTACGGAACCGATATGGGGCTTGAGAGTGAGATGTACCGGACAACGTTCCGCATTCTGGAATCAAACGACGAGCACTTCTACTCAGACATGTTCGGCTATCACTGGTATTTAAACGGCTTCCACCTCTCCGGCGACCTGTTGCGAAAGGTGTATCACGAGAATGCCGCCGCGATCCTGACCAAACGCGACCACATGCAACAGCGCTAATCGACCGGTATTGCGACCACCAGAAGTGATTTCTGAAATGCGGCGTTCAGGACGCCAGCCGGGCCCGTTACAACGCCGAGCGGCTTGTTGTTCACATAATCTTCGACCCGATATTTCCGGGATGGCGCAAGCCCGCGCAGTGTCACTGACGCATTCCACTGCGGCGCGAAGAACGCGTAATAAAGCGCATTGCCCTTGCGGATACAGTGCGTTTCAGGCTTATCGAATCCGATGTCATAAAGACCGCCCAGATACTCTCCTTGCGGCAACATGTGCTCGCGATAAATCCGGATCCATTTCTGCCAAACCTGTTCTTTCGCCGGAAGGAGGATGAGCTTGGCGGGATTCATCTCACCGGGCGGCGCGGTTTTGTCATCAGGCGGCCACCGATACTGCGTTCCGACCACACCGCCCACGCCGACCGTTGACGCAAAATCATTCCCGCCATCGCTCAGTTCCACGTGATCGCCGAAAAACGGAAGCTGATCGCCCATCAGTGCCTTTAGCGATTTCGCCTTGGAACGGACTTGCCACGAGCTCTCGGGATCCGATGCCACGGTCATGTTGTAGTACGGCATCGAAAAGAACGAATAGGATGTCCCGCAAGGGCACAGCTCGATGAGAGCGCCGGGCTTCGCGGTGTGCGCGGCATCGGAAATCGCCTTGAAGAAATATGGGAGCTGTTGGACCGAATCCTGCGAACTCTGGTGATGATGCGCCGGGTTCGTGCAGGGTGGAACGGCGTTGAGAAACTGCCCGTCGATCTTCAAGCCATCGAAGCCCCAAACTTTGAAAATCCGCTCCGCTAATTTCTGGTGGTAGCGCACGACGGCCGGATGAGCCGGACAGAGATAGAACGCGTTCCACCAACTGATCTTCCGCTTGGATCCCGTATCATCGAGAAGCAACCAGTCGGGATGCGTTCGCGCCAGAGTGCTTGTTGGAACCGCCGCGAGAGGCGCCCACCATAGCTGAGCTTTGAGTCCTCTGGCGTGAATCTTGTCAACCAAATCTCGAACACTCTTGTCCCCCTCGGGAAATTTCTGGGGATTGAGTTCCCAGTCGCCGATGTCGTTTTGCCAACCATCGTCCATCGTTACCCAGCCAATGCCGAGTTTGTTTGCCTCCGGTAAGGCTGCTTCGATCTGTTTCGGTTGGAAATTGCGACCGAAGCCCCAAGCACACCAGATCGGCTCGAATGCGTTTGCGGGCGGGTTTTGGAAGCGAACACCTTTCGCAATCATGAGGCGGCGATATTCACGGAGCGGAGTGAAATAATCGCCCGCATGAGTGGAAACAAACGTTTCGAGAGTGCGAATCGATTCGCCCGGCTGAAGAGTTTGCTTTTGCCGAAACTCCACGGCGACAGTGGCTTGATCCGTGGTTGGCATCCCGATTGGTTCAGACACGGGTTCCGGTACAAGGGCATCGTGGCCGACAGCAATCCCGATGTCTGGACGCCAAACGTCGATCACCGGCGTTCCGCCACCGTAGTCATCCGCATTCATTCCCAAGAAATTCTGCTGCCGAAAGCCGGGTTTGAGTGGAACAGCCCAATTAGGGCGCTTCTCATACGATCCGCTTTGAAGCGACCAAAATGCGACACCGCCCTTTCGCGAACCGGCTTGGATCACGTGCGCTTGATTGACCCATCCATCCACTTCGAGCGGCTTGGCGCTGCGATTCGTGTATCTCGCGTTGATGAACAACATGGACGGAAAATTTGCAAATGCATCCACCGTTTCTTCCTTTTCGACAGCGCCCGCAATTCCGGTGATCTTCAGACGTCGAGCCTCGCCGCGAGCGTCCGAGAAGTGCTCCACCTGGTGATGCTTCAACGTGAATTCAGGAGAGGGCGCACCGCTGATGATTACCGTTTCGGAAAGCGTGAATGGTCCCAGCGCAACACGTTTTCCTGTAGGGTCCGTAATGATCCGCGTCTGCGTCCTGGCGTCGAATTCCAGCGAGATTTGTGCATTCTCCGCGGCGGCCACAACCGAACTCGCACCTTTTCCGTCGCCGCTGGCCACCAACGCGATCACGGCCACGGCAACAACGGAGATGAATGCACGATGCTTTCGTATTTGTTTCATTTGCTATCAGTGTGTAAGTGTAAAAAGCGGTCGGTCCTCGTGTCAAACGCTTGATTGGCTTTCGAATCGGCGCTGCGTAAACTAAACTCGGATGTTGCGAAAACGACCAGCGATGCTCAGCGATGAAAGGCGCCGCGCCATCTTGAAGATCCTGAGAAAGGAAGGGCGGCTTTCGGTCGAAGACCTCGTCCAGCGCTTCCATGTCTCAGCCGTGACGCTGCGGTCCGATCTGGGTCATCTCGCCGGACAGGGTCACCTGGTGCGGTCCTATGGAGGCGCCATTCTCGCTCAGGATGTCAACGAAGATTTTCCGATCAGCATTAAACAATCCATCCACCATGAGCAGAAGGTGCGGATTGCACGCGCGGCCGCGCAATTGGTCGAGCCGCGCCAAACGGTGATCATCGATTCGGGAACCACATCGGCCGAAGTAGCGAAAGCGATAAAACGCCGCGGCCTGAGTGCTCTTACCGTGATTACGCACGCGCTCAACATCGCCCAGGAATTTGTCGCGACGCCTCAAACCTCGGTCATTGTAATCGGGGGGCTCATGCGCCACGCTTCGGCTTCCTTCGTTGGTCCGCAAGCCGAGCGCATGTTGCGCGATCTGGGGGCGCACCACTTCTTCCTTGGAATCGACGGCTTAACACCAGACCTCGAACTGACCACGCCCGACCTCCTCGAAGCTCAGCTCAACACACTGATGGTTCAGGTCGCCGAAACAACGACGGTCATCGCGGACTCGAGCAAGTTCGGCAGACGCAGCCTGTCGGCAATCGGGCGAATCAGCCAGGCAAAGCGTCTGATCACCGATAAAGACGCCCATCCGGACATGCTCTCCAAAATACAATCGCAAGGCGTAGAAGTAATTACGGTATAACGAAATAAATACACTAGGCTTTCGGAATCTTACGATATCCTTTGTTTAGAAAGTGCGTCCTCATCTGAACAGTTCCGAACCCGGAGCGCTTACGTGGAGCGAGATCCGGCAGCAGCCAAGTCTCTGGCAGAACACGCTCGAACGAGTCGCCGCAGCTCGGCCGGGCCTCCCGCTCCTCGCCAAGCGCCCGGTTGTCATAACTGGAGCGGGAACATCCGCCCATGCCGCTGCGGCAATCGCCCACGCGGGCGTCGGCATCACAGCGATTCCCACCACCGAGTTGCTGTCCGCCAGCCGCGATGAGGTCGCACGAGCCGCGCCAGGCTTCGAGGGAAATGGGTTGCTCGTTTCCCTCGGGCGCTCCGGCAACAGCCCGGAAAGCCTGGCTGTCATCGAGCGCATTTGCAGGTTTTTCCCCGCTGTTCAGCATCTTGCAATTACCTGCAATCCGGAAGGCAAGCTCGGGCAAATTGACTACGTCCGCACGCTCTTTCTCGACCCACAAACAAATGACCGCAGCCTCGTGATGACCAGCTCGTTTTCCAATCTGGTTCTGGCTGGTCTCCTGCTCCTGCACTTCGAGAAGCTCTCCGAGAGTCTCCCTCGCATTTGCGCGCGTGCCGAACAATCGATGCCGGAGATGTTGCAACTAGCGGAAGAGATTGCGTCGTATCCAGTCAACCGTGCGATCGTTCTGGCCAGTGGCTCGCTTCTGGCACTCGCCGCAGAAGGTGCTCTAAAAATTCTGGAGATGACCGCCGGCGAAGTCGTCGCCATGCCGGAGTCATATTTGGGCTTACGCCACGGCCCGATGAGCTTCCTGCGCCACGACACACTGGTGATCTCCTTTCTTTCAGCGGATCCGGTCAAGCGGAATTACGAGATGGATCTTCTCAAGGAACTCCAGGAGAAGAAACTAGGTCGGATCACGACGATCGGAAACACCGACGCCATCGAGACTCAAGCAGACATCCGCGTTCCCTCAATTGCGCCTGATTTGCCGGACTATCTACGCACACCATTCGAAGTGGTCTTCGCCCAAATCATCGGCTATCAGCTCAGTCTGAAAGCGGGGCTCGATCCCGACCATCCCAGCCCGGATAATGTGATTACGCGCGTTGTCCCGCCCTTCCGTATCTACTCAGAAGGCCTCTGATGTTTGATTGTCTGATTGCCGGAGAAGCCAACGTCGACCTGTTGGTGGAAAGCGTGGCGGATCTGCAACCAGGAAAGGAGAAGCTCGCCAACGATGTGTCTCTGGCGCTCGGCGGTTCGAGCGCGATCACAGCATTCAACCTCTCCAAGCTCGGCGCGAGCGTGAAGTTCGCTGCTGTTTTAGGGAGAGACGTGTTCGGCGAATTCGTTTGCAGAAAGTTGCAAAGCGCGCAAGTCGACGTCAGCGCCGTCCGTTGGCTTGACCACGAAAAGACGGGGGTCACCATTTGGCATAGCCGCGACCGCGAGCGAGCAGGCGTGACCTTTCCAGGAACAATCGCGCGCTTACAGGCATCCGACATCACTCCGCAGTTGCTCAGCACGGCGCGGCATCTGCACGTCGGAGCGTACTTCCTTTTGACCGAGTTCCACGCCGGCGCTCCGGACCTCTTCGCCCAAGCCAAGCAGGCCGGCTTGAGCACATCACTCGACTGTAATTACGACCCCGCGGAGCGCTGGGATTCCGGAATCTGGCAAGTCTTGAAGCACACTGATGTGTTCTTCCCGAACGAACAGGAAGCGCGGCTCCTGACCGGCTGTGGTGACGCGAACGCTGCCGCGAGTCGTTTGAACGAGTATGCGCGCGTGGTCGTCGTAAAACTGGGGAGCCGGGGCGCGTTGGTCGCGACCAGTGAAAAGAGTTTTCTTCAGTCAGCGCTCCCAACGAACGTAGTCGATACAACTGGCGCCGGAGACAGTTTCAACGCCGGATTCCTTTCCCGGTATGTGCATGGCGCAACGCTCCGCTCCTGCGCACAGGCGGGCGCCGAAGCCGCTGCTCGCTCGCTTACGCAGATTGGTGGGACGACGGCGTTTGAAACGCAATGAATCAGGTCCAAAGCGGCACAGCCGTTGTAGCTCACAGCGGAGGCCCCACTCCGGTCATCAATGGCAGCCTTCTCGGCGTGATTCATGAAGCGCGCGAGCATCGCGAGATAAACGCGCTGTACGGCGCTCGATTCGGCATCGACGGTATTCTGACCGAAGACTTCGTCGATCTGTTCCGGCAACCGAGCGCCTTGCTAGACCAAATCGGTCACACGCCTTCGTCGGCACTGGGCACCTCTCGGCGGGAAGTGTCAGCCAGCGACCTCATGCACGCTATCGAAGTCTTCCGGCGTCACCACGTTCGATTCCTGTTCTACACCGGCGGCAACGGATCGATGGCCACGGCGAATCAGATTGCAAGCTCGGCGGCGGAACAGGGCTATGAACTTCAAGTGATCGGCATTCCAAAAACAATCGATAACGATTTGATGGAAACGGATCACACACCTGGCTATCCATCGGTCGCGCGCTTCTTCGCCACGGCAGTACGCGACATCGATGCCGACAACAGGGCACTGCGCAATCAGGTCGAGTTCGTGGAAGTCCTCGGGAGAAACGCGGGCTGGCTGGTAGCAGCCACTTCCCTCGCCCGCGCGAACGCGGATGACGCGCCGCATCTGGTCTACGTGCCCGAGCATCGGCTCACCATCGAACAACTACTGACGGACGTCGAGAAGGTTTATTCGCGCCTTCAGCGCTGCGTCGTCGCCGTGTGTGAAGGTCAGCTCGACGATGCGGGTCAGCCGTTCGGCGCAGACGTCCGCGCCGGCTCTCGCGGAACACTTGCCATGAACCTTGCGCATCGCTTGGCCATGATCGTCTCCGAGCGTTTAAAACTGCGCGCACGAAGCGAAAAACCTGGATTGCTGGCACGCGCCAGCTCCTGGACGATTTTGGAAACGGACTGGAAGGAGGCGTATGCCTCAGGGCGCGAAGCGGTTGCTGCAGCCGTTCGTGGAGAAACCGGGAAGATGGTGGCCATGCACCGGTCTCGCGATCCCGAATACTCCGTCGCCATGACGCTCGTCGATCTGGGTAAAGTTGCCTATGTCGAAAGAACCCTTCCTCTGAACTGGGTCAACAAAGGACGGAACGATATCCTGCCTGAGTTTCGCGACTATGCCTCGCCGCTAATCGGCGTGATTCCTCCATACAAAACGCTCGATTGAACAAACGAGCTCCGATTGGCGTCGGCTTATTGCCACTGAGGAACACCGTCGATTTCCCTGAACACGGCACTAGTCTAAATCTTTCACTTTGGCGCGGTAATTGCTTCTACATGGCCGAGCCGCATTAGGCTGCAGAGGAGGAAACGGAATGTTGCACTGGTCACTTGTTTTCCTGGTCATCGCGCTGGTTGCGGCGCTTCTCGGATTCGGTGGAATCGCTGGAACGGCTGCTGGCATAGCGAAGATCCTGTTCTTTGTATTTCTGGTTGTTTGGCTTGTTGCGATGCTTGCCGGCCGGCGATCGGTTTAACCAAGCTGATTTGATCGTCTAATAACTGTGTAAGTGTTGGAAAGTTCAACACAGAAGTTTGGTGTGCTGTTCTAAAATGCGGACGTGCCTTGCGTCCGCATTTTTCTTTTCATTGGCTTCAGCATCTCTCTTCAAACCCTGGGCCCGGCTTTTTCGGCTCTCACCCCCCTGGCCACAACGGATCAAACCAGCTATAACATTGGCGCCGTGGTGCGACTTCGCTTGATGTCACGGACTCCGGTTCGAGCGTCAGTACGCTATGCCGGCGAGTCTGCATTGGCGCTTGAGCCTGTTGCCATCGAGGCAAGCGATTACCAGAAGCTTTGGACCATCCCGTCGAATGCGCGCACGGGCCGCTATCAAGTTGACCTCACAGACAGCGCTGGGAAAGTTCACGCTAACGCAACTAGTTTTGCGGTATATCGCCAGATGGCCAAGGTGGTTTCGCTCGAACTCGACAAAACGTTCTACACGTCAGGCGATAGTGTAAATCCGTATATTACGGTTCGGAACGTTTCGAACACCCCGCTCGATCATCTTCGGGTCGAGTTCGAATCGTATAACTATCCCTGGATTGCTCAAGCTCCTGACGAAACGCCTGCGTGGAACACCACAGTGGCTGAAGCACTCTCGCTTGCGCCCGGGGAAGAAAAAGAGTTCCGGTTGCAGAAGGCCGCCGTCGTCCGTGCTGAGAAAGAACCGGTCGTAATCTACTACGCCGTTGTCATTCGCGATAGTCGCAAGCTCGAGCGCATTTACGATCTGGCATTTGCTCCGCCGGCTTTCACGGCAACGGCCTCCGGTTCCTTCCCGAAACAATACCCGTTTCTTTACCTCTATCCACATCTGACGGATGTCAAAAAGGCGAACGCGTATCGTCAATTTTATCCGCCTTCATTCGTTTCTGAGGCCATTCGGTTTGAAACAACGCACACCATGTTCACTGACGATGCGCGCCCGATCACAACACTCAAGCTGACAGCGCTGCCCGAATTCAACAAGGCTGATATCTCTGTACACGGCGCGCTCTTGAACGGGAAAGGCCTGGAGATTGAGCAGCAAGACCTCACGCCATCTTGGACTGACTCAATGGAGCTCCGATGGAAAACGGTTCCGCCTGGAAACTACACAGCAAAAGTATCTCTGCGCGCTCGCAGCGGCGCGACGGTAGCCACCAACGAGCTCGAGTTCGCGGTCAACCGCCTGCCGCGCTCCATTCTGATCTTCTGCGCGCACCAGGATGACGACACAGCGCATCCTGGAATTATTCGCGCGGCAGTGGAGAACAAAGTCCCCATTCACTTCGTTTATCTGACCGGCGGCGACGCAGGCGGATGCGACCGCTATTACATGCATTCTTGCGATGCGGCGCGCGCGATGGATTTTGGCGAAGTGCGCATGGACGAAGCCCGCGCTTCGTTGGCGAGTGTGGGCGTGTCCCGCGACGCCATCTCCTTTCTCGGGCTGCCCGACGGCGGACTCGAACAAATCTGGTACGAACACGTCACGGCGGAAAATCCGTATTTATCCGTGTTGTTGGCGAGCGATCATTCGCCTTACCTAGACGCGGCAACACCGAATCTGCCGTTTGCACGCGAGCCGGTCGTCAACGCCGTCAAGGAATACATCCGGCGCTTTCAACCCGATCTGATCATCACCGGGCATCCTGACGAGCGGCATGTGGATCATCGCACAAACAATTGGATTGTTGTGAAGGCCATGCAGGACCTGCTGAAGGAGGGCGCTTTGCCGAGGGACACGCAACTTATCGTTGACCAGGTTTACGGCGCCATGCCGGGCCGGCACGCTCCCTATCGATACGACAAGCAGACGTTCTATATATCAGGCGAAGTGTCACGCATGGGACAGGAGGCGCTATGGTTTTATCAGTCACAGGACGGAAATCATGAGCAGGCCAGCATTGTCCCGTTTGATAAGCTGCCCCGGCAAGAGCCTTATCCGCACTTTCGGATCATGGACTGGACCGAGCACCAAGGCTGGAACGAGAAGCGCTAGTTTTGATCGGCGTTGATCAGCGTTGATCAGCGGCCGAGAACGATCTCGTCCGGAGCTACAATTCCTCATGCGCGTTTTCATGATTCTGTTCCTTGCTTGCGCAGCGGCTTGGGCAGCTCCCCCGTTTACGATCGAGCAAGTGCTTAGCTCCCCGTTTCCAGAGCATCTGGTCACGGATGGACACGGCAAAATCGCGTGGGTTGAACGTGCACGTGGCGTGCGAAACGTTTGGACAGCGGAAGCGCCCGGCTATCGCGGCCGCCAGATCACGACTTACACGGAAGACGACGGGCAGGAGATTAGCGATCTCGCGTTGAGTAAGGACGGCGCTCTCATCATCTACACGCGCGGCGAAGGAGCCAATGGAGCCGGCGAATTTCCAAATCCGCGGCACGTGGCAGCCGGAATCGAGCAGACCGTTTTCGCCGTACCTGTTTCGGGCGGCGCGCCCCGCGAAATCGGGAAAGGGCACACGCCCGCCATTTCGCCGAATGGCAAGACGATCGCGTTTATCTCCGGTAGTCAGGTTTGGAGCGCCCCCGCCGACGGTTCTGCTAAAGCGGCACAGTTGGTTCACGCAAGAGGTTCCGCCGACTCGCTCGATTGGTCACCTGACGGAACGTTTCTTGTCTTTACGAGCGATCGCGCCCAACACTCCTTCGTGGCCATTTACCGCATCGGCGAGAAGACGACGAAATATCTTGATCCGAGCGTCGATCGTGACATGTTCCCGGTCTGTTCGCCTGACTCCAAGCAGGTCGCGTTTGTTCGCGTTCCGACCACGCAGGACGCTTTCGCATTCGGTCCACGGCGTACCGCGGAAACGCCGTGGTCGATTCGGGTTGCCGACGTGAATACCGGAAAGGCGCGTGAGATCTGGCACGCGGAACCGGGGCAGGGAAGCGAATACCGGGAAATTACCAGCCACTTTCAGGTGCAATGGGCAGCCGGCGACCGGCTGGTGTTTCCCTGGGAGCGAACTGGTTGGACACATCTTTACTCCACGTCCGTGAAAGACGGTGGAGCAACTGAACTCACGCCGGGATCCTCGGAAGTGGAAGACGTGGCGCTTTCGATCGATGGCCGCAACGTGCTTTATTCGTCCAACGAGAACGACATTGATCGTCGTCACCTATGGCGGGCTAGTGTCAGCGCGAACGGCGCGCCGGAACGTCTGACCGCAGGAACGGCACTCGAATGGTCACCGGTCGAAGTCGGAGACGGCGTGATTGCGTTGATGCATTCCACTGCGCAACAGCCCGCGCAAACGGCCGTCTTAAATAAGCAAGCTTTGCGCGACATCAACTCGCTGCCAGACGACTTTCCCGCCTCGGCTCTGATTGAGCCGAAGGGAGTGTTGTTTCCCGCTGCGGATGGCATGGAGATTCATGGTCAACTATTCCTTCCGCGCGATGGCAACGCGAAACACCCGGCCGTCATTTTCGTGCACGGTGGCTCGCGCCGCCAAATGCTGCTGGGCTGGCATTACATGTTCTATTACCACCAGGCGTATGCATTTAACCAGTATCTGGCGAGCCGCGGCTATGTCGTCCTGTCGATCAATTACCGGAGCGGTATCGGCTACGGCTTGAACTTCCGCGAAGCGCTCGATTATGGCGCGACCGGTGGAAGCGAGTTCAATGACGTAATGGGCGCCGGTTTATATCTGCGTTCTCGTAACGACGTTCTCCCCAATAAGATTGGTTTGTGGGGCGGTTCCTATGGCGGCTATTTGACGGCGATGGGGCTCGCCCGTGCATCTAACTTGTTCGCGGCGGGTGTGGATCTACACGGCGTGCATGAGTGGAATGAGGAAATCCGGAACTTTGTGCCGGCTTACGATCCGCAGAAACGCGCAGACGTTGCCAGAGTAGCTTTCAATTCCTCCCCGATGGCTTCCGTGAACACCTGGCATTCGCCGGTTTTGCTGATTCATGGCGATGACGACCGAAACGTAAATTTTCAGCAA
>JAVHMZ010527006.1:0-35433 GCA_034782995.1 Amazona versicolor
CGAAAGCGCCCGCGGAATCGCCAGAGACACGAGACAGACCGCCGGCTCGCTGCCCATGGCCGCGAGATCGGACAGGCTGCGCGCCAGCGCCTTGTGTCCGATATCTGCCGGCTTGTGTGTGTCGCGCGTGAAATGGCGGCCTTCTAGAACGAAGTCTGTCGTAAAGACGAGATCCTCGCCATCACGCGGCCGCAAGATCGCACAATCATCCCCGATGCCTTGCACGATGCGCCTGTTCCGCGTGCCGCCTTTCGCTAGCGCCCGGATCTGATCGACGATCTGCGTCTCGCGCATCGTCCCGAGACCTGAACTAACCGGCTTCGCTGACCGCCAGCACAAAGCCGGCAGGCAAGTCTTCGCCGAGCACGCGGCCAGTCGCAACCTCGTCTGTTTCACCTGCCAAATGACGCAGCAGATCCGCCGCACGCGGACTTGCTTCGCAAGCCCGTCGAACCATCTCGAGCGCAGCAGGAGGCAAATCACGCGCCGTATCGCCGGTACGTTCCGCGATGTGCACAACGGATTCGAGCAGCGCGGGCGTTTGCGGGGCGCGCAACAGAACTTCGATCCAGCGCGTCGCGACGGAAGGCGCCACAACCAGATTGATCGGCCCGCGAAACAACTTTCGCGCACCGAGCCGAGAGAGACACCACGCTGCAGACTCCAGCATCTCTCCCTTTCTTACTCGTTCTGCCAATGCGTCGCCTAACTGCCCTTTGGTCTGTTGCGGCAACAGTTCCAGGCTCGCCGCCGTGCGCCACATCTCGCGAAGCAGCGCCTGATTCATGCGCTGCTTCTGTTTCTGTCGCGGCAGCAGGATGGGAGAGAGCCGCTGATAAACGTCTCCCTGTTGATTGCGATTTAGGCCGCCCGCGATCCGCCCGCAGAAAATCCACCAGTCGATTTCGCACTGCACCTGATTGCCGAACGTGAGACCGCCGGAGTAAATGCGTCGTGCCTGCTCGATGCGGTAATCGTCACCCGGAAAACCGAAGCCCGGACGCAGGCAAAAGCCCGTCAAATTCAGCCAGCGCGCCTCGTGCGGCGCATTCTTCCTTCGTCCATCCGCCATCGCGAGCAGCTTGTCCGCCAATTTACGCACCGTCGCAAGCGGCCATGACATGCGGCCTAGTCCCAGCGTCTGCTCGAGCCTCGCAGGGAGCTGTTCCGGCGCTAAGCCACCGCTTGCACGGCCGAACACCTGCTCGATCAGTGCTTCCGCCCGCCCTTCCGCCTCCGGACTGATCACGGCCGACGAACGCACCGCCGAAACTACGGCCGATGGCTCCTGCACATCCGCGTTTTTGCGCAGCTGAAATTGCAGCCGCCAGCGATGCTCGCTGACTTTCGATACAGCCCAAGTCTCTAACGTTCCGACTTCATTCAAACGCGCGCCCAATGTCACCGGAACGCGCCGTTCACCACCCTTGCCGAAGCGAATCACTGCTCTCAAGGGCGCGTGCAAACGCGGATCGCTTGCCGGGTCTAGCATGTCTGCCGAAGAAGAAAACGACACCACGTCGCCCGCCTGATCCTCTGTGCGGCTCAGCGAGCTATACAAACGACACGCTACCGGAGTGTTCGCCAAAAGGTGCAATTCCGGCTCCTCCAGCTTAATCTCCTGGCCTTCTTCGGTGCCGCGTGGCATCAGGCAGACAGCGCTTATATCCGTGCTCCCTGACTGCTCCAGACCTAGAAAATACGCGCGCGGAAGACCGCCTCGCACCAGCACGCCGCTTCCCGTTGCGCGCAAATACGAATAGTAGGCAGCGCCCATCGCCACCGCGAGATCCAGATCCTGATTTTCGAAAATCGCCGGCCGGCGTCCGAACCAGTGCTCGACGACGTCACGCACCCGATCGCGAAACACCTGCGGTATGAAGAAACCACCATTGAACAAGATGGCGTCGATGCCCGTCCCAGCCGCCGGAGAGTGTCGAACAAATTCAGCCAAATGACGCGTGATTGCCGGATCGGAGACATAGGGCAATCCAAGCTCTCGAAAGACGCTCTGCTTCTCTGCCTGGGGCTCGGCACTAAGCTCACAGGCCGGCAGAAAGCCTGCCAGCGAAAGCTCCAGCACCTCCTCGCGCGTGATTTCCGTCTTGAGAGTTCCGCCGATCAGCGAAGTTCCGGCCCCGGTGACCGTGACGTCTATCGATGCAGGCGCACCGGGCGCGAGTAACCTCTCCTTCGCCGCCGAACACTGCCGTCGCAGGGCGCTTCGCTGCCGAAGTGACAGCGTCTTTCCCAGTTTCGATTCAGCCAGCCAGGAAATCGTCAGGTCGAGATTATCGCCGCCCAGTAATAAATGACGCCCCACGTTGGTACGCGTGAATTGCACGCGATCGCCTTGCCGGTCAACACGAATCAATGTGAAATCGCTGGTGCCGCCACCTACGTCACAGACCAACACGGTTTGCCCATCGAACAACTCTTTGTTCGAACGCGCCAGATGTCCCGCAATCCAGGCATAGAAAGCCGCCGCTGGTTCCTCAATCAACGTGACCTTCTCAATGTCCGCATCCGCAGCCGCCTGTACCGTCAGTTCACGCGCTTCTTCATCGAAACTTGCCGGAACTGTGAGCACAACATTCTGCTCACCTAGACGGCTATGATTCGCACGTTCCCAGGCTTCACTCAAATGCGCCAGGTAGCGGCTTGAGGCTTCCACGGGCGAGAGAATGCGGCCTTCTTCCTGTGAATCCCACGGCAGAATCTTAGCTGTCCGGTCCGCCTCAGAGTTTGAAAGCCACGATTTGGCAGAGTGCACCGTGCGCGTCGGTACTAGCGCGCCTTGTTCGCGCGCGTACGCGCCCACGACCGGCGGATCACTCAGATACAGGAACGATGGCAGAGTCCTCAGCGTACCTCTGCGGCTCGCATCGATCTGCTGCTCGATAGGCAGCGCGTGAATGGGAGGAAAGTCCGCTTCGGCGGCTTCCTGCGGATCGATGTAAGAAACAGCAGAGTTCGTAGTTCCTAGATCAATGCCGACATTCATCTGCTAGGCTGCACGTTCACGAACGTTAAACTCCAGCTTCCATCGCCGGCCATCCGCTGCCACACACCACAATTCCAGCTGCCCGGTTTCCGTCACATTGCTCTCTAGGGTGACCGGAACAACTTCCTCGCGCCGCCCGTCTGCATGCGGCGGCAGCAATACTTCTATCGGGGCTAGCTCCTCGAGCTCTTCGGTATCGTCCAGTAACGCCCCAGGCTGGTCGGCTTTGCGCGCCAGAGACGAGAAGAAGCGAAACTCAGCCGGCTCACCAACCACCAGCGCAAATCTCTTCTGCGGAAGCGCCACCTTTGAGCCTTCTTCCAACCCGAAGGGCACCACCGCCAGCGCCTTCATCGGAGCAGACATGCCCGGCACCGCCGGCAACGACGACTCGATACCCACGTAATAGGTCCGCGGAACGCCGCCCCGGATGCGCACGCCTTTTCCGGTACGCGCCATCCCATAGTAAGCGGCGCCATACGCAACCGAATGCATCAGGTCGGCATGTTTGGTCTGATTACTCAACTCCGTTATCGGCTCGGCGCCCGCCGCTGTCAACCAACCATTGAGGACGCTGAAAATTCGTTCCTCAATCTGGCCAGCTTGCAACACGCCGCCATTTAAAAGCAGGTGCGTCGGTTTGGCAAAATCCTCACCTGGCCGGCCCGACGCGCGTAGAAACTGCGCCAGATGCTTCGTCACTGCGGGATCCGCTGCGTAATTTAGTCCAACTTCCAGCAATGCCACGCGCCGCTGCTTCTGTGGAGCCGCATCCGATCTAACGGCCGGGAAAAACCCTTCCAGCAGCAAATCCCGCACTTCCTCGCGCGTGATTTTCCCGCGCAAAGTCCCGCCCACCAGCCCTGTGCCACGCCCCAGGATCGTCAACGCGATTTGCTTCGGCGCGTCTTCATCGTTCGAAAGCAGCGTTTCCTTTGCCGCACGGCACTGCTGCCACAGGGAATGAAATTGGATCGCGTCGAGCTTGGTTCCCTTTTGTGTAAACTGCTGCTCAGCATGGCGCGCCACTGCCAGATCCATATTGTCGCCGCCCAACAATAGGTGCTCTCCGACAGCGACGCGCTCCAGCTGTAGCTCGCCCTCTTTCTCGTGCACCGAAATCAGCGTGAAGTCAGTCGTTCCACCGCCAATATCGACCACCAGAATCAAATCGCCCGGCTCCACCTGTTCGCGCCAGTTCGCGTTGCGTTCGATCCAGGCATAAAACGCAGCCTGCGGCTCTTCGATTACGGTGACTTCGGGATATCCGGCCAGCGCAGCAGCCCGCTGTGTCAGTTCGCGAGCGGCCGCATCGAACGACGCCGGAACGGTAATCAGAACAGATTGCTTCTCAAGCTTCGCCTCCGGAAAGGCCGCATCCCAAGCCGCACGAAGATGCCTGAGATATTCCGTCGAGGCTCCGACCGGCGAGATCTTTTCGACGCCTTCCGGAGCTGCCAGTGGAAGAAGAGATTGAGTCGGATCAGCGCTCTGATTAGACAACCAAGACTTGGCCGAGCTCACCAGACGGCTGGCATTCTCCACCCCACGCACGCGCGCCAATCGTCCAACGGTGTATTTCGGCTGTCCATTCCAGGGCAACGCCAACGCGCCTTCCACGAACTCGTTCGGCCCCGGAATGTAGAGCGATGACGGCAGCAAATCAAGAGAGCCGACTTCACCCGGATTTACGCTTTGTGGGATCCGAAACAGCTCCACCCGGGTAGCATCGGAGTCGCCGCCGCTTAGCGGAACATACGCCAGCGCCGTGTTCGTTGTGCCGAGATCGATGCCGATCACAAATTCGGGCACGCCCGTTTACTCCACTTCCAGTTCGGCTGGAGCAATCACCGTGACGTCCTGTTTCCCGAGCGCCGGCAATTGCACCGACTGAGCCGCCCACCCGCGATGCCGCAGCGTCCCGCCGGGCACCTTGCCGCTCGCCGGCACATTACCGATCAGCTTGATGCGCGACGGATCGGGCGTCTTGCTTCCATCTATCTTCTGAAAAGTTCCTTCTACGCCGTCCATCACCGGCGCAAGAGAAACATGACGCGCCAGCGCAGCCTTCGAATCTGCATGTAACGTTCGCACCACCGCACCGACCTCGTCATCTGTATAGCCGCTGATGTCTTCCATCAGGAAGTCGACCAATCGCGAGTCTCGCTGCAGAATGGCCAACATCTGTAGAGCTCCATCGCTGGTATTTACCTTCGGCACTTCCACAGGCTTCACCGACACAGGCAACGGTTCCGTCTTCTTGACGTAGCCGAACTCTGTAGCTGTTTCCTCTGGCAGCACGCCTGAGAACAGGAGAGAAAAAAAGCTGCTAAATGCAGCCGAGACTCGAGACAAAGATAACCTCTAAGTAGTCAGGATAACAACGCGAACACGTTTCGCGCGTCTCGCGCCACTTAGCATGGAAGAAAGAGATGGCAACCAAGAAGAGCAGCGGCAGAAAAACCTCGTCCGGTTCCGGACCCAAGTCGAAGCGCATCGTTAAAAAGAAGATGCACGATGTGATGGACGAGTTCAAGCACCATCAACTCGATTCAGGACGAAGCGGGAAGAAGGTCACGAACCCCAAGCAGGCCATCGCCATTGGTTTGAGCGAAGCGCGCCGCGCGGGCGCAGACATTCCGCCCAACCCGAACGAAGAACGCGGGACGAAGAAAGCCAATCGAAAAATCGCGAGCAAGAAAAGCGCCGCCCAAAAAACTGCTTCCAAACCTACGCGCTAGATAAGGCGGCTCACGAAGCCGAGCACCTGTTAGCAGTTTTTGGACAATTCACAACGCCCGAAGTGTTTGCACGCCTTTTACAAATCGCAAACACCTCCCCATCGTCATAAAACCTACACTCGGAACCAAGCCATCACGTTTCAGTCCAGGCGACCGTCAACAGCGATCTCTGCTGAACCGCGTGGCAAACCTAAAGACAAAAGGGGCTTCTATGTTTGGCAGGTTGTTTCGGGAAGTACCGGTTCGACTTATCGCGCCGACGCTCGTTTTGAGTTTTTCCAGCTTGGCTCAGACGCACACTCCACTGCTGGATCCCATTCCATCGCCCATTCCAGAGAGCGGTCTTCAGATCACGCTGCAGCCGGTTGCTTCCGGCTTCGTAGCACCTACCTGGGCGACGTTCGCGCCCGGCGACGACAAACATCTCTACGTGGCAGACCAGCCGGGCCAGCTCTGGGAGGTCACCCTGCCGTCATCTCACGATGAGCATGACGGCCGACAGGCGAGTCCGCCATCGCCCCGCATGTTACTCGATCTCTCAAACGTCGTAGTAAAAGTCGGTCTGTTCCCACCGCTCAACTATGACGAACGCGGCTTTCTGTCGATCGTCTTTCACCCGCGCTTCCAGCAAAACGGGCTGTTATATACGTTCACGTCCGAGATCGTGAACGGCAAAGCGGACTTTTCCACGCTGCCCGTAGGAGTCGCGCCAAACTGCCAAACTGTTATCCGCGAGTGGCACGCTACGAAGCGGCACGACGAGGGATATGAACACGACTGGGAAAACCGGCGCGGCCATGATCGCGATGATGGCGCAAACGGCATTAGCATCGACCCCGGCAGCTCACGTGTTCTCCTCCGCATCGATAAGCCCCAGTTCAATCACAATGGCGGCAGCCTTGCGTTTGGGCCTGATGGGCTGCTTTACGTTTCCCTAGGCGATGGCGGCAACGCCAACGACGTGGGTCCCGGGCACGTCCCTGGTGGCAACGCGCAGAGCCTTGCTATGAACAACATTCTGGGTAAGATTCTCCGCATCGATCCGGCTGGATGGAACGCCGCAAACGGCCAATACGGCATCCCTTCAAGCAACCCGTTTGCCTGGACTAACGGCGGTCCTGGTGAAGTTTGGGCCTATGGCTTTCGCAATCCTTTCCGCATGTCGTTCGACGGCCAAACCGGCATGCTGATCGCGGGCGACGTCGGGCAAAACAACATTGAGGAAGTCGACGTCGTCCGCAAGGGCGGCAATTATGGCTGGCCCGTTAAGGAAGGCACGTTCCTCTTCGACAACGGCGCTTCTCTACCCGCTCCCAACACGAACACCGGGTTCGTCTACGCGAACAGCCCGGGAACGCCCGCCGGACTCATCGATCCGATCGCCGAGTACGATCATGCCGACGGACCGCCGCCCGCGCCGAACGTGAGGGTCGCGGTCGTCGGTGGATACGTGTATCGCGGCGAAGACGTTCACAATCTCCAGGGCCGTTACATCTTCGGCGATTACTCCGGCTCAATCGGCACCGCCGCTAACGGGCATATCTTCACCATCTTGAACGGGAAAGTTGAGAATATTAGGGTCGCCGGCCGTTCGCAGGTGGGCATGGCCGTCTTGAGCTTCGGGCAGGACGCACGCGGGGAACTCTACCTGTTAGCGAATGCCACAGGGACGGTAAACGGCCGCACTGGTCAAGTACTTCGCATCGGGAGCACACGAACCGATCACGACGACGATCGAGGAAACGACCACGGCGGCCACGATCGTCGCTAAGAAATCCTTGCTCAGAAAAAAAGGCCCGCTCGGTCGTGAGATCAAGCGGGCCTGAGAACCTGACTAGTCGCCGCTATGGCGCCGTAGCAGGATTGAAGTAATTAGCAAAGGAAGCACCGTTGGGAGTGCCCAAGCCAGTTACGTTATCCCAGCCCGGTCCAGTTTTGAGGTGTGTGTCTGTGCCGAAGGTAAGGGCATAGACATTGGTGCCGCCGTAAACGGGCGGTATATCCCAAATGGCGCTATAGAAAGTGGTTGTTCCCGCCAGAGGCTGAGCCAAATCAGTCGCCGAGTAAAAATTCGTCGTCGTTGGCTCCAGAAGAGTGGCCGTCACATTGTTTTTCGACCCGACTGGGACTACGTCGGTGATGGTCCCGGAAGGCATCGAGTAAAGGTAAGGCGCAGCCTGTCCGAGGGGAACTCCAGCTTCTTGATTGGCGATCGCCCACAATGCGGAGAACATTGGGCACGCCAAGCTAGTTCCTCCATACGCTTCGTAAACTTGTGGGTAAATTCCAGGCAGCGTGATTGCAATTACGCCACCCGTAAACGGATCAGCTAACCACGAAATATCTGGCAGATGGCGAAACTTTCCCGGAAGGTTCTTTTGATAGGAAGGCTTCAGATAGAAGCCGCTTGGACCGCCCCCAGACCCAAAGACAAACCCAAAATTGAGCGGCGGATCTAAGACGTAACTGTCGAAGAAATTGAAGTTAGGATCTATGTACAAGCCGACCAACTCTGTTTCGTTATTGCCCCAACCGGTCTGAAACTTTATGCTGTTGTCCGCGTTTAAGGCCAGCGTGACGCCACCCACTGCTGTTGCGTAAGGACTGCTGGCGGGATTAGAAACCGTTGCGGGAATACCATAGGGAGTAAAGTCTCCGGTGTCGCCGGACGAGAAATTTGCCGATATGCCGAGCACGGAAGCTAGCTCGTTGAGAAGATTTATCGTGATTAACTCGGAAGTGGGCGTAAACGATTCCAAGGACCCGTAGCTGCCGGAGATCACGTTACCTAGCTGGTTGTACTCAGCCCAGAGCTGGGCCGCATTTGTGTCCTCGAAAGTAGGAGACGGCGGCACCACCAGAGCGATATTAGCGCCCGGAGCAATCGCGTGCGCCCACTCTACGTCTATATTGATTTCGACGTCTTCACCAGAGCAGGTGGACGGTCCCGGGTAATTGTAGATTTTGAAGTTAGAATCGGTTAGAGGCGGGAGACCGAATTTGGCGGAAAACGCATTGGCATCTGCCCGAATAGTTGGCGATCCGCACCAGTCGATAATTACAATTGTCTGGCCTGTTCCGTCAAACCCAGCTTTATACAGTGGATTTAGATTGTAAGCCGCCCAAATATTCTGTGGAGTATAGCCGCATCCAGGCGAGTTCGGATCCGAAAAGTATCCGTTTCCTTTGTAAGTTCCAACCGGGAACCCGCCGTTATAGGGGTTGACGAAAGACAGCGTTTCTGGGCCGGTGAAACAGACTGAGCTGAAGAACGAGTAAGTATCGGCAGGAGCAAGGGGCAAGCGCTTATCAGCATTCTTGACTTGAGGGTTTTTTTCCGCGGAAGACCTGCTTACCAAAGGATGCTGGTAGCTGGCGTTGGAGAGTCCCGAAACAGAAGACACCAAGGGAGTAATGGCGGGATCGAGTATTGGATCGCTAGTGTTCGAACGCACGGTCTTCCCGTTAACTTCAAAATTGTCAATGGCAACGTGAAAAGCATTCCTAACCGTCGCTACCGAACCCTGCGCCCGGACATACATATTGCTCGGACCGCGACTTACAATGCCCAGACCATGGGATAGAAGCGACTGTTCTACAGCCTGCGCCTCCTTCTCGGTTGGGGCGAATCGAGCCGCGAAATCAGCAGGCTTCAGCCACTGGCGGTAATGGCCAGAGTCGCGGTTGTAAAGCTCCGCTGCTAGTGAGTCCAGTTCTGCCCGATTGTGCACGTTCAGCCAGAGACTAACTTGAATCACCTCGCTGGCGTTCTCAGGGCCAAGATTCTTAGCTGTGCGGACGAATCCGGGAGTGTTTTTTAACACTGTCTGTGCGCTTCCGGCCGCATTTGTTTGAGGAGCGGCTGCTGCGATGCCTGGCAACAGCAAAATAGTTGAAATTTGAGCTCTTAACCTGTTCAAGGTTCCTCCATCCTCGAAAAACTCCGCTTTTTCGAGTCCCCGGCCATAGTCTTTTTTGACCTAATAGCCGAGGATTGTCAGCATAGCCGGGTTTTCGCCATCCTGCTACAAACCATAAGTACTGTTAGTACCTGCTGGCCGAAAATTGGTAGAATTACTTAGTTCCGATGACGTTTCAGCTTGGTAATTTTCCACTAATAACCAGCTTTGGTGTTACCCGATCGAGAAACTTTGCAAGAAAAGTAAAACTTTTGTTTAGCCTGGTAAGAAGAAGTACTAGTCAGAGCGCGGGAATGTCTCAGATAATTGCTCAACGAATCTGGTTGGTGATCTGTGGCGGCGGGGGAATATTCCGGTTCTTAAACCATTGAATGTTTGTGTCAGTTGGCGTCGCCGTCACTTTCACATCGCGCAAGTCGGGCATGAAAATCTGCAGCCCGGATTCCGGCGTCATTCGCGTATATCCGGCTGTCAGCTGAGTTCGATAGTTCACCAGATCTAGGTCAAACCAGGGATCTTTCGAAATGTCGATCATCATCAGATCTACGTTGTTCATAGTTAGCACCCCGAAATCAAGCACGCCACCCTTCAAGCTAAGGAAGTTGCGCCACGAGCTGACACGCTGAATGTCTTCTTTTGCGTTTCCAAAATCCTCTTCTACGTCTGGGCCAACTACACGTGCGCCCGTCAGTGTGCCGTGTATATGCGGCGGAGGAAAAAGCTTGACCGTATCGAACAAAACGTCATTCTGCGAAACCTCAACGCCTTCGATCTTTCCTTTGACAAAGTCCGTCAGAGAGATTTTGAACAGGCCCAGCAATCCCTTCAGCGGCACTTTCAAGACCGACAGCTTTATCACGTGAAGGCGAATGCGGTTGTCCGGGGTAGCTGAAAGCTCCCCCAGAAGCTGCACCGGCAACGCCACGCCTTTTCGCACTGTCGCGTTGATTTGAAGTTTGTCGCCTGCTGCAAGAAGAGTAACGTTGCTGAGGGGCGTGTTGGCCAGATTTGCATTCAGAAAGTGGCCGAGATCCCCGATGTTAGCGCGCACCGAGCCGGAGTGAACATCAAGGATGAACGACTCCGGATCGTCCAACGACGGATTCCCCTGCTTGCGCGTGCGCACGAATTGGCCGTCGAGCCAAGGCACGTAAATGCGGAAATTCGGCCCCTTGCGCAGCAAAAGATTGTGCGCGTGTACGCGGGTCGCAACGTGGCTCCTGGCCATCTTCGCTGCAGCAGGCGAAGCCGCAGCCATCGGTTCGGGCGGGACAGCAGACTGCATAGTCTGGGCCGGATTTCGGCGAGATAGCCACACCGCAAACGCAATCAGCACAAGCGCCAGAAGAACACCGGCCATCACCCCGCGATGCGGACGCATGTTCCCACTGTAATCTCACACCACAAACCTCTGAGACTTAACCGGTTTGCAGCCCGTACGCCTCGGGCTGAACCGTCCATGTCGGCCGCGCGCCAACGCGGAGACTTTCAAAAAGAGACCCGTAATACTTCGAGACAACTAGCAAAACGCCTGCCGTTATGGCCCAATTGAAAAACGTCCCAGCGATTTCACGACGAATATTCCGGAATTACATTAATTAACTTGCAGATCAAAATGGTTCGTCTGTATACTCCGTTTAAGCCTCGCGACTGAATGCATTTCTCACAACAATCGGCTCGTTCCATCATGAAAGTATTTTCGTCGTTTGCTTAGAGCAAATGTCTACGGTTCAAAATGTCGACCTCATCGCTGATCTGCAATGGCAGCATCTGGTCTTGTCTCGCGAGGCTTCGGAGACATTTAGTGAAGCTCACAAGGATGAGCTTAGGCAATTCCTGGCACTCATTACAACTCAGCTTGACGAACTGGAAAGACAGCGCACCAAAGCAAGTCTGCAGCGCGCCTATCGGTTAGCCTGCGACTACCGCTAAAGACATTACTCATCCACATTCAGAACTGAAATTTTGGCTTTTATTTCTCCGGCTTGACCGAGCTTTAAGCGCAGGCGGACTCGGTCGTCAAGGGGTCATCTGCCGAAGATGGCCCCATTTTTTCCTGCGAACCTCCCTTAGCGCTCCGCCGCTGGAGAAAATTCAAGTGTCTGAATTCGGCCGTGTACCGTGATGTTTCTTAGGGTGAGTTTTGATACTGATGGTGGAAGAACGGCGGGAAATTTTCGTTCCAGCCCGGCGGAAGTTAAACGCAATCCCGGGTAGCCGTACACGAATTGCTGAAGAAACGCGCCGGCGCCCGTGAGGAAGTTTATGTTCGCGTTCTGCTGTGTCTCAGCAACAACTTGAAAGGGCGGCCGCAGATAAGACGTGGAGAGCGGACCGATAATCTGTCCAATCAATGCGCGATCTCGAAGTTGCGCAGCCAGGATGGGATAGAACTCGCCACCCATCATGGCGCCTGTCTCGCCTCGTTGCATTTCTGTTAATGCTCCGCGAATTGCTTCTCTCGTCTGAGCGGCCGTGAACGGTTTTTCAAGGGGGAACCAGAGCAGAGTGGAATCGCTCGTCGGCACGTAAAGGGCGCTCGCAATCTCCTGCCATTTCGGATTGGCCGATTCTCCGACAGCGCGTGCCGCTTCTACCGCGAGCTGCAGATTCTTTTGCGCAATGGCGTTCGTCCAGGCATCGTTATCCACTCCGACAAGCGACTCGTTGACAGCCACCACCTTGCCAATCTCGTAACGCTTCTTTGCTGACACATAAGACACGCGGCTGACCCAGAAATTTGCAGTGTCGCGAAGGATGGGCCAGCAGTCCTGCTCGAGCCATCGCCGGTCGCCCGTTGCCAGCCAGAACTGCCAGGCTGCAAGCGCCACATCGCCGTTGATGTGGTTTTCATATTTCGCATTCTGACCGGCGAAGCGGGGCGTAGATTCGGCGCCCGAGGCATTCGCTTCCCAAGGGTACATGGCCCCTTGAAAACCATTCGCGGTCGCGTTGCGGAGGGCCGCTGAACGGGTGTGGGAACGGAAAGCGACCATGGAGCGCGCCAGGTCAGGATGCAGCAGCAGCAGCGCGGGAAACATAAAAGTATCGGCATCCCAAAAGATGTGGCCATAGTAGCCGGCGGAACTAAGACCCATCGGCCCTGTGCTCATGTCGAGATCCGCACGTGTGCTGCCCAGCAGATAAAACAGCATGGAATGGACGATGCGCTGAAGTTTGCTATCGCCTTCGATGACGATGTCGCTTTTCCAAAGTTGGTGCCAGGCGTCGGTGCTCTCGCCGAGCAGCGCTTCCCAGCCTTGTTGTTGGAGCGCCTTCGCAGAATTAACAGCGCCACCTTCGGATGAGCTGCGTGCGAGAGAAACGAATTTCCGAAAAGTCAAAGCGGAGCCAGGCTTGGTGTTAAGTGCGAGTTCCACCCAGGCACCATTCTGCTCTTTGTGAATGTTCGCCAATGCCGTGGCGGGCCATTCAATCGCAACAGCTTCCGCAATGTCGAGTTGCGTCCCGGGTGCGCGCGCAACCAGCGAAAGAGCCGCTTTATTCGAGGCGCTTGCGGCCTCGGTATGCGTCACGTCGAGGTGGCCAGGATACCAAAGCAGCCAGGGATCTTTTTGCGCGGCGGGCTCGATCTTTTCCAGCTGCGCAAGAGCGTAGCGATGTGGCGCAGGCACATTGCGCAGCGGCAGGCGAACTTTGATCTGGCCGATAAAGTCAGGCGTGAGCATTAGCGAAACAGCAGCCGCCCCTGCGCGCTTGCGAGAGACGAACTGTTCGACGTGCACCGCGAGCGGCTTGCCATCTGAATTCCAACGATATTCGGTTCGCAGCACACCGTCATACATATCGAGCACTTGACGGTAATTTGCAACCGACCCAGGCGGTTGAAGATTCAGCCAGCCCGAGCCGTTGAAAACATCAATCTCATTCCATGCAGGCGCAGAGGCAATGCGCGGAGTGTCGCCTGGCGTCTGGTCAAAGACACCAGCCAGAAAACAATGCGCGGATGTCGTAGCGAGCGGCGTAGTCTCAAGGCCCAGGGCCCCGTTGCCAAGGTACGCAGCCGTGTACGGTTGAGGGCTCAACGCTTCCAACTGGAATGCGGAATTCTGAGCGTAAGTGAAGCCAATGGAAGAGGCGGCCAGCAGAAAAGGAACTATGCTCCTCAACCAGCCGCCCTTCCGCTTCATCAACCGTCCTCAGAATGTGATGTGCGCGCCAAACTGCATGTTGCGCATCCCGTTGCCGCAGGTGCTGCAGATCGTAATGTCCTGAATTAATCCACCGGCGCTCGAGTCAACCGCCGTATTCGGAAGCGCCAGGTTCTGGCGATTAAGCGCATTGAACACCTCCCAGCGGAACTCGACGCCAGTGCGTTCACGAATCTTAAAGTTCTTCGCGATCGACCAATCAGCGTTGAAGTAGTTAGGCCCTCGCAGCGAGTTCCTTCCCGCGCTGCCGAATGTGTAGTTAGCCGGAGTCGTATACGCAGCAGGATTAAACCAGAGATTGGCGCTTTGATTGGGAACTGAAGGATTGCCGACCAGCTCCGGGCGGCTTGTCTCGTCGGGTGAATTTAAAAAACCCTGATCGTTGATCGATGGCGAGAAGGGCATACCCGAATAGTAAGACGTGACACCACGGAAAGCCCAGTTTGCAACCAGCGCTCTTGCGAATCCAGTAGCGTTTGCTAAAAACCGCCGCCCTGGCCCGAAAGGAAGCTCGAAAGTATGCGCAAGGGTGAAGACATACTCGTGGTCAAAGTCTGACGGGCCATAATCCTGGTGAGCATCGTATTGGTTCGTAGGGGTGCCGAACTGTCCATAATCCAGCGCCTTTTGCCAACTGAAATTCGCGACTAGCGAGTAAGCTTGCGAGAACCTCTTATTGGCCTGAAACTGCAGTGCGTTGAAGTTACTGCTGTTGCAATCGCACTTATCGAAGATCCCCTGAGTGAGGCCGTACTTCAAAAAAAGAGGACGGCGAAGATTGGCGTTAGAGCCCGGTCCGGGAACAGCGACGTTCAGGCCAAATCCGCCATTCAAATGACGTCCTAAGTTGCCCACGTATCCGGCAGACACCGTAAGTTGAGGCGCGATTTCCCGCTCCACGGTGAAGTTGTACATGTCAACGTACGGGATTTTCTGATTGGCCGGAATGTAAGCCACGCCGATGCCGTTCGTCAACGGTAACATGCCATTGGACGGTATGGTCGGAAACACTACAGCTGGAGGAGCCGTGGTGAGAGGAAAAACCGGGAAGAACGAAGAAGTAGCCGTAATGCTCTGGTTGACGATGGAGGGATAAACATCCGCAGCAAGATTATTAAACGTCCAGCCAAAGGTGCCGAGTGTATACCCGCGTCCGTAGCCGGTTCGTATGACAGTCTTTGCGTTCGGCGAATAGGCGATGCCGAACCGCGGCGAGAAGTTCTTCCACTGCGTTTGGGCGTTACCGGATTGGGAGACACCGCCAACGCCGGGAATGTACACGACGTTGTTAGTTACGTCGTAACGGCCACCCTGGCCCGCGTTGAGCGAAGCATCCGGAAAGTATGTATCCCAGCGAACTCCGTAAGTAATCGTTAGTTTCGGAGTAACTCGGAAAGTGTCCTGTATAAAAGTAAGCAGACGATGCTGCGTATCCTCCTGGTTGGTCGAGATCTGCTGAAACCGTCCAAAGCTGGAAGGATCTCCCAAAAGGAAGGACGCTAGACCCAAGCCGCTGCCGGGCACATTCGCATCTGAAGTAACGGCGCTATTGAACTGGTAAGATCCGGCGCGATGACTGTCGCTCGGCAAACGCAGGTTGTACGCCATCTCCCATGTGCCACCCCAGCGAATCGTGTGATTACCGAGTACCTTAGTCCAAGTACTTACGTAGTCAAGTAGCGTTTCGCGCTCGTGAAGCGGACAATTGCAGTTATAGCCTATATTTAGTCCACCAGCGCCGTTGACTGTAAGATCGGGTAAACCATTGGTATCGGGCCGCCCGGCAATATTCAAACCCGGAATACCCACCGTATTTGCCAGCTGCGTGTTCTGATCTTGCGCCGCGACCGTCACTCGGTAACGGGAAAAGCCGAAGCGCACGTCCGCTAATAGCGATGGACTGAAGGTGTATGTAACGTTCGAGGCGATGTTCTGGTTAAGGGCCTGCGAGATGCCCGAGAACGAAAACGCAGGAAAAGCAGACCCGCCATAGAGGCCGAAAGGGCCCGGAGCAGTGACGTTGGCGCCTAAATAACTGTATCGTCCAAAAAGGCGAAGCTTTTCGTTTACAAAGTAGTCGCCACGCGTGTCGAACTGATTAGTAGGATAATTTTCCACCGCACTGGTAGCGTAGTTATTGGCAGCCGGATTGGCTGCCGTTATATTAGGAAGCGGCAGTGCATTGAGAATCGTCGCAGCCGGAGCAGAGATCCGCCCCGCTAGGTTTGCGCCTGGTATGAGCGTTCGGCCTGTGCCGTCGGCATTACCAGTATTGGGATCGTAAATAGGCACTCCTAAGTCACTAAGATCACCGGCTCGCTCAGCGGCAGTGGGAACGCGCAGCGATTGGGAGCCGCCAATTCGCCGCTGCGTACCCTGATAATCGCCGAAGAAAAACAATTTGTCTTTCTTGATCGGGCCACCGAAGGAGCCGCCAAATTGATTCCAACGAAGTTCCGGAATACCGCGATTATGTGGAGCGGGCGTGCCCGGAGCATGCAAACCCTGAGTAAAGGGGTCGCGAGCTTGGAATATATTATTCTGCAAAAATTCGAAGGCGCTGCCGTGAAACTGGTCCGTGCCCGATTTGGTCGACACCTGGATTACCGCGCCAGTCGCCTGAAATGCGGGGTCATAGTCGTTAGTCTGCGCTGTGAATTCGGCTACGGAGTCGATCGCCGGATTTACCATCGTAATCCCCAGCACCGTATCGTTGTTATTCATACCGTCCAGCTGATAGTAAGTTCCTGCGAACTCCTGGCCGCCAGTATTTACCAGCGTTGACTGCTGTGGGTTCTCACTGGCCGCATGCTGAAAAGTATTTACTACGGAACCCGGAGTAAGCAGCGCCAGATTTGTGAAGTTGCGATTGGGAATCGGCAACGAGGAGATCTGTCCGGCACTCAGATGAGTTTGCACCGAAGCTCGGTCAGTCTCTATAACCGGGGGAGCGTCGGAAACCGTTACTTGTTGCGAAGCATTGCCAACCTGTAACGCCAAATCAACGCGGGTGGATTGCGAGACGTTTACGACCACGTTTTGCTGCACCAGCTTCTGAAAGCCTGCCTGTGCAACAGTGACCGAATAGGTGCCGGCCACCAGATCTGCTGCCGTGTAATTGCCCGATTCGTTACTGGTGGTTTGAGCAGAAAAGCCGGTCGCCACGTTTGAGATGGCAATCTGCGCCCCCGCCACAGCGGCGCCGCTCGAATCAGTAACAGTGCCTATGATGTTGCCGGAAACTGCTTGCGCCCACAAATTTGAAATTGCCAAGGCGAGAGAAAAGGCGAGCCTGAGGCCGGCCCTCGACGAAGAGGAGAAAAGCGCCATCAGAAATACCCCTGCGACGATTCTCCGTCTGTCGAAGGGCTATTTCAAGAGGCAAACGCGCGTATTTACACAAAATTGGATAACGTTTTGCGCTTTGAATCGGGTGACCGGTATTTTTTAGGATAGGGCGATGCGCATCGCAAGCATTGGTCACGCAGTCTTTGCGGCAACCGTGGTTGTCCTCGGAATGCTAAGCCTGATCAAAGGCAATTTCGCCCCGGCGGGGGACAAGGTCCCAAACGCGGTGCCTGCTCGCGGGCTGCTCATTTACGTTAGTGCGTTTGTCTCCATCGCGTCCGGTATCGGCCTGCTCTTCCGGCGCACCGACGCCCTCGCTGCCCGCGTATTGCTCGCCGCTCTCCTGCTTTGGTTATTCCTGTTCAGGCTGCCCGATGCTCTCCGTGCGCTGACTGTGGAAGGTTCCTGGTTTGGTCCCGCCGACCTCGCGGTAATGGTGGCGGCCGCTTGGGTTTTATGCGCACGTTCCAGTAGCAGCTGGGACCAGCAGCGTCTCAGTTTCGCCACTGGTGACAAAGGTCTGCGCATCGCGAGAGTGCTCTACGGCTTGGCCCTGATCCCCTTCGGCTTGGCCCATTTCGTCTATCTCAAACAGACCATTGTGCTGGTGCCCGGGTGGCTACCATCGCATGTGGCCTGGGCGTATTTCACTGGCTCTACCTTTCTCGCAGCTGGCGTGGCTGTGCTCAGCGGTGTGTGTGCTCGACTCGCTTCCGCACTCTCGGCATTGCAGATCGGTCTGTTCACTCTGCTGGTGTGGCTCCCCATTGTGGCGTCACCGGGCCCAAAAAACGCCTTCCAATGAGCGAGACCATCCTGTCTGCGGCGCTGACAGCAGGCGCTTGGGTGGTTGCCGACTCTTATCGCGGCCTTCCCTGGCTCACCCCAAACGAGCGCTGACGTCCGCTTTGCCCGGCCCGGTCTCTACATGCCTTGACAAGTATATGCTGTACGGCGTATATTTACACCGTGGAATCCGTCTTCGAAGTCATTGCGGAGCCAAACCGCCGCGCGATCTTGAGCCTCCTGGTCTCATCGCAACAGTCGGTCGGGGACCTCGAGCGTCGACTTCGCATGCCGCAGCCGACGGTGTCAAAGCACCTCCGGGTGCTGCGCGAGGCTGGCTTTGTAGAATCCACCGTGGACGCCCAGCGCCGTCTCTACCGGTTGAAACCTGAACCGCTTCAAGAGGTGGATGCCTGGCTCGCGCCCTTCCGCCGCTTTTGGTCCGCTCACATCGATGCTCTTGAGCGTCACTTAGACCGCATGGATCCACCAAATCAGAATCAATCGGCAACAACCAAGAGGAAGACCAGCAAGAAAGCGGCGCAGTTCAAACCGCGAACGCAACCAAGGAGAAAACGAAAATGAAAATCAAGCTGACCACCGTCTTCGTAGACGACCAGGAAAAAGCTCTGCGCTTCTATACCGAGATACTCGGCTTCGTCAAGAAATCCGATTTCAGCCAGGGGCCCTTTCGCTGGCTAACTGTGACCTCGCCCGAGGATCCGAACGGCACGGAGCTGCAACTTGCGCTTAACGACAACCCTGCGGCCAAAACCTACCAGCAGGCGATTTTTCAGCAAAGCCAGCCTGCGGCCATGTTCTACACCGACGACTTGCAGGCTGATTACGAGCGCATGAAGACCCGTGGCGCCGAGTTCGCCACGCCACCCATGGACGTAACAGCCTCCAGGATCGTCATGCTCAACGACACCTGTGGCAATCTCATTCAGATCGTGCAGCTGATGCGCCATTAGGGCAGAACAGATGAAAGATCGCGAGCACTACACCCCCGGCCCGGCCAGTGGAGCGTCGGTACAAAAAGACGGCGAGAAGTGGATCCTCGTTCTTGTTAGAGAGCTGCGCCACTCGCCGGAAAAAGTCTGGCAGGCCCTCACCGATCCGGCTCATTTGCGCGAGTGGGCGCCCTTTGATGCTGACGGACACCTGGGAGAGGCCGGAGCCACGGTGAAGCTCACCACCGTTGGCGCACCAAAGCCGCACGTTACCGAGACCATCGTGACGCTTGCCGATGCCCCCAAGTTGCTCGAATACAGCTGGGGCGGCAACGATATGCGGTGGCAACTCGAGCCACTCGATAGCGGCACGCGCCTGACGCTTTGGACCAGCATTGATCGCCGCTTCATCTCCTGGGGTGCTGCTGGCTGGCACATCTGCTTCGACGTTCTCGATCGCCTCCTCAGCGGAACCCCCCTCGGCCGCATCGTCGGCCCCGACGCCTTAAAACTAGGCGGAGGCTGGCAGCGGCTGAACGCGGAATACGCCAAGCAGTTCGGCGTCGACGACATGCCACATCTGCAACCCCCTCAGCGCAGTTAAACTAGATGCGATATTTGGAGCTGTCCATGAAGAAGCCCGTTGCGGCGAATTCCGCCTCTGTATCAATTGACCACAAGATCAGGGAGCTGGGGGATTGGCGAGGGAAGACGCTCGCGAGAGTTCGCGCCATCATACGCGCAGCAGACCCCGAAATCGTCGAAGAGTGGAAGTGGGTCAAGGCGACAACGCCCGGCACCCCGGTCTGGTCCCATGCTGGCATCATCTGTACCGGAGAAACGTACAAGCAGGTTGTCAAGATGACTTTCGCCAAAGGTGCCGCGTTGCCGGATCCGAACGGGCTGTTCAATTCCAGCCTTGACGGAAATGTCAGGCGCGCCATCGACATTCACGAAGGCGACAAGCTCGATGAGGCCGGCTTGCAAAATCTCATACGCGCCGCAGTGTCTCTTAATCTTGAGGGCAAAAGCAAACCGAAGTCGCCGCGAGCAACCAGCTAGGCAGAGCTTCTCTAGCTACATGCCATCCTGAGCAAGATCATGTTGAATATCGGAGGCGGCCCGTGCGTGGAGTGATAGTCGTTGGCTTGAGCGGCAGTTTACGGCCGAGGAGCCGCACGCGGGCGGTGGTGGAAGAAGCGCTCACCGGAGCAGCAGCTTCCGGAGCGGAGGTGCGAATGCTCGATCTCGAGACTTACCAATTGCCTTTCTGTGACGGAAGTCTGGACGCCTCTCATTACGGCCCAGGTGTTTTGCAGTTGCGGAAGGATGTAGGCAGCGCACAAGGGATAGTGCTCGGCACGCCCGACTACCACGGAAGCGTAAGCGGAGTTTTAAAAAATGCGCTTGACTTGATGAGTACCGCGGAATTTACAGGCAAAGTCGTCGGCCTAGTCGGGGTGGGTGGAGGTGCGATCGGCGCGTTCGACGCGCTCAATTGCCTACGCCTGACCGCCCGCTCGCTGCACGCTTGGGTTGTTCCCGAGCAGGCCGCAGCCCCACATTCCGACGAAGTCTTCGACAGTCAAGGCAGACTTCTCGATGAGCGGCTCGCAGTTCGGCTGCGTTCGCTTGGCGCCCAAGTGGCGCAGTTCGCTCGGCTTCATTCGATGGCTCACGCGAGCGAGTTCCTGAAGGCGTGGGAAAGCGCACCACCCGACGATTCGGGACAGTCAATGGATCTTTTGTAAACGCAGGCCGCGCCGGCCCGCCGTTTTGGCGTTTTATTGCGATTCCCGGGCGAAGAGTGCAGTCGGAAAGTATGCAGCGGAAGTGAGCGTTGAGCTTGCATCGAAGGAGAGTCTTGTATGCCGAAGAACCAAATTCAAGCTGGGCAGCACTTTGAATGGAGATCCGCAGAGGGCCGAAGCGGCGGAGAAGCTGTTGTTGCCTCGACCAGAACGGATCAGCAGCAGGGTTTATCGCCTGAAACCGAAGATTATGCGGAGCTCTGGATTGAGGCGACCGGGGTCTCCGGCTCTCGAAGCGGGCAGTCTTTCGAGGTTCTGCTCGCGTCTGACGGTAAGAGCTACTTAGATGGCCACGCCATCACAGTCAAAGTTCTTCCTCCCACGTAGAGGAAGGATTCCGTCGTGACCTCATGGCGCACACCTGGAAGGCAGTCCAGCCGCGCAGTAATCAAAATCGACGGCTTCTCCAGTGCATCCTCAATACGGATACAGGGGAGAACCGCGACCGAAAAATCGCGGGTCCGTCCCGAGAGGGTTTCGATCCGCGCTACTCATTGCACTTCGCACCTGCCTAAGGTCCTGGACTTTCCATTCCATCTTCATTCCTTTAGGTAAGCGGCAATCGTCGCCAAATTCGACAAAGCTGACGACTCCAGGAATGTCGCCCTTGGCGAAATACACCTTAGAGAGGGGCGCGCCGGCTTTCTCACCCAACAGGCTTAGGGCTTGATTCGAGCCTTCGCGTAGTTGCCCGCTTTCAAGCTGCGCCAGAAAATCAGCTGATCCGGCTTCCGTCGCAACCTGATCGAATTCCATCACAACTGCGTTTGCGTTCAGACCTGCCTTACCGGTGCTCGCGCGAACATGGCCTTCTACCGAAGTGCCTTTCCTGATCATCAGCCTGCCCCTCCAAAGGACATCACGGGTGACAGAAGCGCGGATTGCATTGCCGGGCGCGGCACTCGCACTGTCTACGCCGGCCAGCAGCTGGACTGGTATTGTCAATCCACCCGGCAGTACAGACATGCCCTGAGAACTTTTTTCAGCCGTAACCGCACCCGCTTCGCTGCTCTCAAAGTAGACTGTCGATGCGGCACTGAACTTTCTGCAATGGCTGAAGAAGAATTGGTCGTCATGGGTCTCGCCTGATCGCTCTTTGGTCCACATCTCCGCCGACGAAGGTATAAGCGCAGGAAGTCCGGATAGAGTTCCGGCTGAATAGTCGATGGAGACACGTACCGACACAAAAGGCAGCGAAGACGGAATCTCATCTGCATTCACTTCCATATTGAGTAGCCGAAGCGAGTGAATATCTACCGTAAAGAAGCCCCGTTCGCCAACTTCGCCGGTAGCGCCTCCCCTCGTCAATGTCCAGCGGCTGGCTGCCGGCGATACATGAAAGTCGTAGTGCAGCACCTGGTTACCGGACTCTGCTCCGTAAATCGCGGCGCTGCTCGTGTTGAACAGGCCATGGGCGAACATCGAGAACAAACCGGTCGCCGTAAGTCCACGTTCGCTCAGCGTGGCCAGGCTTCCCGTTGCGGGCGACTTACTTCCCGATGCTGCGAAGCTCTCGCGGCCGCGCTCCACGCTTACCTGCACGTGTAGTACGTCTCGTTCTGGGGCCGCGTTTCCAGGCTCTTGCCAACTCCGGTCGACCGTTTCTAAGCAGCTGTAATTCGGTACATCGCTCAGCAAAACACGGGCCTGCTGCTTGACCTCAATCAACTTCTGCATTTCGGCCGGCAGTTGCTGCCCTGGCAGTCGCGGCGCGAGGAGCATGACTACAATCGCCGTTGCCCAGGAGCGCTCCACAAATCCACTCTATGCGATTTCGCGCCCGCCTAGCTGGCTTAACTCGACTTCCCGTCGTCCGTAAGATCGTCCCCGCGCAACCGTTCTTCCTAGTAGTCCATGTCCCGACCGTGGCCGCCAGGCGTACCACTGGAGATTGCCTCGTTTCACCAGGAAACATTTCTCGGGATGACAGATGCTTTTGGTTTGGGCTAGCTTCAGAGTATGCCTTCCATAGTTGGCGGCGAAAAGCTCGTTGAGAAATTGGGTTCTTGCCAATTTCTCACGATGCGGAGCTCTTGAGCCTAATTTAACTATCAGAATCTGTTCGCCTCGCGCACTCGCTCTCGCTAGAATTTAGTAGTCTTCGGAAACATCCCGCGTTTCCATCAGATGCAGCCACGACTCGCCAGAGCACCTGAATCGCGCGTTGGAACGATCGGATCTTTGGCGCGGTGCAGGGAGGAGGTGGGACATTGCATCATTCAAAGTTCAGCACGTCGATTGCCGACCCGGTGTCGACAACGCGGCGGCACATACGGCAGCTGCGTCGCTCAATGCTCAACCGTGCACGACACCGCATCGACGGCGAATTCCTCCCGCGAATCAGCCTGCTTGCGCTTTTCTTTGGCCTTCTCTTCTTGCGTCGCTCGGCACAACTATTGCATCCGCAGATCTGGGCGGACGACGGGTCGCAAGTCATTCTGGGCTTCATCCAACATGGCTGGGCATCTCTCAATATCCCGGTTAACGGGTATCTGAATACCACTTCCAAACTCATCATGGGCCTCTCGCTCGAGATGAGCAGCCTCTATACTCCTTTCATCAGCACGCTTCTCGCATGGCTCTTCACGGTTGGTGTTTGTGTCGCCATCGCGCTTTGCCCAACCTGGTTGCGAGCGCGCCCTCTGGTCGTAATTGCCACGCTGCTTGTGCCCTGCGATCCGGAAGTATTTGGCGTCCCGCTTTACGCGTTCTGGTGGGCCAGCCTGTTGTTATTCCTCGTCGTCTTGTGGGAGGAAGACTCGTCCGACCTTAAATGGCGGATCACATTCGTCCTGTTAGGAGGCTTATCCAGTCCGATCATTTTTCTCGTCACTCCATTCCTGGCCCTTCGCTTGTTGCTTCTCAAGCCCAAAAGGCGAGAAGGCGCAATCCTGGCTACAGCCGCCTTTACTTGTCTGATTCAGAGCCTAATGCTCCGTAGAACTGACGTCAAGGGAGTCGCAAAGTTATCGGCGTTCCGTCCGATTCTGCCGAAGTTTTTAGGATCTTACGTCGCTGGTAACCTCCATCATGTTTCGGACAAGACTCTTTGGTTTGCCGCTGGCCTCGTGCTCGCGTTCCTGCTTGCCACTTTCTCGTTCGTCGGTAAACAACGCAAATATTGGTTTCTTCTTGGGCTCTGGCTGGGAAGCATGTTATTTTCCTCGGCCCGCGTCGATCTCGCGGTCATACACCCGCAGCTGGCAGGCCCGAGATATTTCTTTTTGCCCTTCGTACTTTTGTCCTGGTTCATCATCTCAGTTCTTAACGAATCCGATTCCAAACCGCTTAGGCTCGCCTGCATTGCCGTACTCGCAGCCGCACTTCTGAACGCCTTTCCCGTGCTGTCTCGCAAACACGCTGATTACCAATGGGCGGACCATCTGGAGAGCAGCATCCACTTTGACCGTTACCAGCTGCCGTTTCAATACGACGGCCATACCCCTTGGTATTTGTTTCTCGATCACACTCAGGCCGAAAAGCTGCAGCACTGGGGCATTGTGAACGGGCAATCTTCGCTGGCGCCAAAGAAGACTTTTCCTTACAGAGTCATCTCGACCGAGGCCAGTGTCCTTCAAAGCCTGAGTACAACCGACAAACATCTGGTTTCGGCATCTTCGATCACCAGCGACACTTGGCGCGGAAAAGATTACGCTCATCGCGACTTTCCTGGCCTGACCGTGATCGGCTCCATACATGAAAGCGATGCTGACCAGGGCACGGTATGCCTTCACGTGCATCGTGGCGATCGCTTATTGTTCCGCGCAGGACCCGTGACCGCGAACCAAAGCATCTCGATTCGGAACGTCAGCGGTTTTCTTGACTACGCCCCGATCGAACCGGACTGGGTCATCCTTGAGTTTTCTAACGACCTGCTTCCAAGCGAATTTTCAGTCGTCTTTTCCGACAAGGGCTCGTCCTTCGGCGAATGGTCCGCCATCGCTCTGCGTTCGCGGCAGTGAAAAAATCCGGGACTGACTGAAGCGTCTTCTCTAACTTTGCTGGCTCCAGTAAAACTCGCGCAGACGGGGCTGTCTGTCCCAACGATTTTTTCACATCGAACTTACTAAGCCGCCGTGCTTCTTAGTCTGGACCGTGGACCGCCAGGCTGGCCGAAACAGCGGTAGCTAAGAACGACGGCCAAAATGGGTCAGGATTAGGGCGAGCGAGAGATCTGTAGCGTCTTTAGTTGAATGCTTAGCACGACTATCTCGTCCGGCTCCACATCCAGCACAGCACTGCCAGATATGCGTGGCCACCTTCAAATCCTGCGTGCCCTATAAGAATGAAAAGCGCAGTAAAGATTGGTGCTCTCAAAGCAGCTTTCTTTGTCGCCCGATGATCCATTGCGTTGCAGCTCTAAGAAGTATTCGCTCCCGCTCGCTTCAACAGTTCTCGCCTTAGCGGAGAATCGACAACGACTGAAAGCTATGGAGCCCACCGCTCAAGCGGAATCTCAATTTCGACATAACTCCCCGGCGTGGCCTCGATGATCACTTGAGCAATCCGCTCGAGATGCAAACGAACCCGCGACCAGCGGATTGTTCCCACTATTACGACCAGCGAAATATTTCGCCCGGCCAAGTTCTGCTGATAGCGGATTCTCCTGTCCGTAGTGAGCAGCAAATCGAACCCGGCTTTTTCTGCAGCGTCGAGAAGCGCTCCGTTGGCAAGTTTGTCCCAGCCCTTTGCCTGCGCCGTAAACACTCTATGACCAGCGAGCACCTGTGCTACTCCTCTTGGTGTTCCGTGATCAAAGAGAATGAGCATCCGCCGGCGCAGAAGATTGCTGCGGCTCTCGTGGGACCGGCGTAGTTCGCAGACTTTGCGTTACAAAATCTAATACCGCCGTGATCTGCTCCCGGGTAACGTCGAACTGATCCATCACTTCCTCGATTGTCAGGTCTTCGAGGTTTTCAATTACCGTAGCAACCGGTAACCGCGTATCGCGAAACACCCATGCTCCTCCCATCTTTCCCGGAACACTCTCCACTGCCGCGCATTTAGACCAATCC
This sequence comes from Amazona versicolor, assembly GCA_034782995.1. Lineage (NCBI taxonomy): Eukaryota > Metazoa > Chordata > Aves > Psittaciformes > Psittacidae > Amazona > Amazona versicolor. The sequence continues at coordinate 25,751 of JAVHMZ010527006.1, forward strand.
AGAGCTGCCATTCTAGTTGTGCCTACATTCATCGTAACTGCAATTTGCCGATCGCCAGCAAAATGGTCCTATTTCTTCCTTATCGTATCCGGGAAAATGCTGGGCCAAACTTGTATTCCACAAGCCGTAGAAATACAAAAGCCTGCCCAGCACCTTCGGTGCCGAGCTGGTGTTGACCTACTTAGAAATTCGGGGCTCTATCAATGACGCGCGGATGCGACAGCGGCATTGATGAAAATGAGGATGGCAGGCAGGCGAACGAAGGCCGACTAGGTCAGTGGCGTGTAAGAAAGCCGAGGGACTGTATGGTTCGGAGCGCGTTTGAAGCGGCAAGTGTGCGGCTGAGCTCCAGCAGGGGCGGAAGTTAGCTCGAGAGGGTGACTAATCCATTCCTGCGTTCCTCGCCCTCCGCCAAGGAGTAGCAATGAATCTAGGATACGGCAAGATAGCTGGCATCGATGTACATAAGAAGTGGCTGTTTGTAGTGGCGGGCGAGGAGCGGCGGCGTTTCGGCAGCACGGTGAGAGAACTCGAAGAGGTGAGCGAGTGGCTGCGGCAGCAGCAAGTCGAGACAGTGGTAATGGAATCGACCGCCCAATATTGAAAGCCGGTTTGGGTGGCGCTGCGCGAGGACTTCCGGCTGTGCTTGGCACAAGCGCAATCCAATCGCGCTCGCAGCGGGCGCAAAATGGACTTTGCCGACGCTGAGCGTCTGGTCCGGCGACTGGCCAGCCACGAACTAGTGCTAAGTTTCGTGCTCACCGGCTCTATGAGTCCCACGCAACGGCTACTGCTGCGGTAGAAGCTGCGCGTTGTCGAGCTGCTCGAGCAGCAGATGGAGGAGCTTTCTGAAGCCTTGGCCGAAGCTCTCCAAGCGCACTGTCCGACGGTGGAACGGTTATGTGAGATCCCTGGTGCGGGCGCTTGTGCCGCCGAGCAGATCCTGGCAGAAGTGGGCGTTGCCGTCGCCACTTTTCCCTCGCCCGGCCATCTGGCATCCTGGGCGGGCCTGTGCCCCGGACACCAAGAGAGTGCCGGTATGCCGAAGAACAACGCTTGCCCCAAAGGAAACCGCCCGCTGCGCCGAGTGCTGGCTCAATGTGCCTGGGGAGCGCTGCGCACCAAAGACAGCTTCTTTCAACTGCTATTCCGCAGACTAGTCCCCCGCCTGGGAGTGCAAAAAGCAGTCTGCGCCGTTGCACACCGTCTCTTGCGTGTTATCTGGATTGCGCTCCGACGCCAAACACCCTACCAGGAACTTGGTCCCGCTGCTTGGCAATCCGCCAGTGTTCAGACCAGGCTTCGCAAAATGGCTCGCGAACTCCGCAAGTTCGGGATACCAAGTCATCGAGGCTCCCGCAGAGTAATTTTCGAGGGTGACCCAAGCACCAATTCTAAATTTTCCGACTTGCAGAGTCGCGCGGCTGTCTGTCCGGAATTTCCCTAAAGCGCCGCCTCCAAATATCTTCCTAATTCACACATTTGGTGTCTGCTGCTACGTAAATACACAACGGATAGTGTTCTGGGTGCGGCGTTCACCGTTGACTCAGGAAATCATTTCAAGTTAATCTTCGAAATGGGAGCAAAATATTCTCAGTCCACGATTGCCGATGAGGACTGTGACTAAGAATCGCAAAGGATCTACTCGATCCAAGAAGAATATCTGGAAGGTTTTAGCACCGATTATCGCGGGTGCCGCGTTCCTCTTTCAACATGGCTACTCCCATCTAAGCGGAGAATCTTCCGCGTATGCTCATGACGAAGAACTCGCTCGAAACTTCCATCAGGAGGTTGATCACCTATCGGATAGGTCAGCTAAGGATCAAGTCTTTGTAAGAGCACTTGGCGAAGTAACCGTATACATGGTAAGAAGGCGTGACGAGGATCTCCCTGTGATGAAAGATCCTGGGTGGCTTACACCATCTTCGATTGTCGCTCTTCGGTTCAAGGCACAAAGGAATCTTGCACAGTCCAAAGAGGATTGGGCGGTGCTTTCTGCCTTCAACGAAACCCAACATACTGGATCGAGCAAACCAGTTCTTGAGAGATTAGCTAAAGAAGAAGAGTTTTGGCAAAATCTAGCAAGATACTACTCTCCGACGAACGTGGGGTCCGGTGGGGTCGAAAACAAACTACGAACAAGACTTCGAGATCTCGCTCTGGAAATGGACGCAGAGGATTCAAAGACGGAAGAGGCGTTCGACATAGCAGTAGTGGATTCCAGAGTCCACGTCGAATACTTAAAACGCAAAATGGACCAAATGTACGGTAGCGCGCTGGAGATAGCGCGCAGATACTACTTCGCCTACGTCGAAGTAATCGGATCTGCACTGCTTTTTGGGTTTGCAGCTTGGACTTCTTACGGCGGGTGGCTTCGGCGCACTAGCGCGTAGTCCCCGGACGAAGTTCTCTTTTATACACCTCACATAAGCACACGTGCGTCTAGTATTCCGTTTCCACAATTTCACTTCAGATCGTTAACGATTCCGAGACGACTGGAGCGCCGCCTACAGCTTCCGTGGCTTCTTCTTACGACTTAGATAGGCGCGGGTGTCTACATACAGTGTTAGGCTGCTAAGCTCCACGCAAAAAAAGTCCGCCCAGCACTTTCGTGCCAAGCAGGCTATTCTAACTACCCGACTTACTAAGTTGACTGCTTCTTAATAGTCCATGTCCGGACCGTGGCCGCCAGGACCACCCGTAGCAGCAGGCTTCTTCTCGGGAATCTCCGCAATCATCGCTTCCGTCGTCAGCATCAACGCGCTGATCGAAGCCGCATGCTGCAGAGCCGAGCGTGTCACCTTGGTTGGATCGATCACACCTGAAGTTGCCAACCTTGGAAAGAACGCGATTCAAACATCAGAGCATTTCGTGCTATTGCCGCTAAAAGAGTGAGCCCTGCACTTTTGCTAACGGACAACTTCGAACGGCAGCGCTGCCAATGGCACATCTGATTCCTTGCGGGGAATCGGACGATTCAGCTGAAAATCAAAATTATCCTCCCCGAACGTCGCGAGCCGCACATGAGCCTTGTACTTGCCAGGACCAAGATCATAGAATTCATGCAGGTTTATCCACGTCGTGTAAGTAGCTTGCCTGCTGATAACCTGCCGCTTCGTATGAAGACTCATTGTTTCCTGGCCTTCCTTTAACCTAAGCCCATTTTCGCTCATGCGAACAACCCTCCCGGCCGCGTCGGTGACCGAAAGGTTATAGTCACCGAGCGGCGTGGATACAAAAAGCCAAAGGCTACGATCGCTCTGGTTGGTAAGCTTGGCAAGCAGAACCTTCTCTCCTCCCACTTTCCAAGGCATGCCCTGGCTCTCCAGAATAAGTAGCCAAGGCGAACGAGTGTGAGCCATTTGTGCGAAAACGCTGACTATCGCCAATAGTGAAAACGAAAAACATTTTTTTACAAAGCTTCCGCAAGTGACTGCGAAAACTCGCTGCAAATTCACCTTTGACATCTTCGTCGTCAATGAAGTTGTCCTGGCTGCGACTGTCCTAGATAGGTCGCTGCATTACATGACCAAGTAAGAGAGCCGTTGAATTGAGTACTGGGCGGGTTCGGTGTCCAGCCGTACCAAGGATTTGAAAATGTTGGCTGCGGAAAAATCCATGCATTACCCGATGGAGTGACGGCTCCAACCCACTGCCAAGTAGTTTTAGCAACGGGAACAAATATAGCGTTGGCGTATGCCGGAGCCCAAAGTAAATACGTGTTGAACTGATCGAAACGGTAGTAAAAACTGTAGCCGCCACTCACAGGGTTGGGAAGCCCGGAACCAGGTTCATCACTATCACCCGCCCCCGGCTGCCCAACTTGATATGGGCCGCCATACGGATATGTGGTGTCATTACAGGCTCCGTCGAGCTGGATATGGCTCCAACTACCGGCTGAAGTTTGTCGTTCTATGTGGAGTTGATTTACTATCTGCACAAAGATCATTTCGCCTCCCGGCTGAAAGCCCGCGGGGACCGAAACCGAAGGCGTCCAGAAGATCCCGGCTTTGTTTTGTGCCAATCCGCCGAAGTAAACAGACCAATTCCAAAGATTGCCAGGTCTGCTGGTATTAGTCAGCACACTCCCTGTAGTGCTAGCTATGCTTGCACCAGGAACTAGCACGGTGGAAATAATCGTAGGCTGTTTGCGGGAACGTGAACAGTAGTGACGTTTGTACTCCCTTGCACTAAGCAGGTAAGGGCGACCGAAGCAGTTTCCATTCCTGTATTCTGAACAGCAAGAAGAGTCGACGAAGTATCGGTTACCGACTTAAAGTTGCTGCCCATGATAGGCATCTCTAACTCTTGATCGATCGAGTTGCCCGTGTAGGGGCCTCTCCCGATCAGGGTAAGCTGCGCCGCCACAGCCATATTCTCCGCGGCCTCAGCCTCCTCGATTTTAACGGAAAGAGAGCCAATGAAATCGACAGCTGCCCTACCAAAAAGCGTGCTCATCTCAACCCGCCGTGAGCTGTGCCCGGGGATCGCTACGACCCCACTTGCCATCAATTCACTGCTGGGTGACCGCAAGGAGAGTTGCGCGTGAACTTGACTCTTGCCTTCGTTTACCAGTGTCACTACGCTGCTCCAGTCGCTCGACTCAATAACGAGCGGAGCTACAAGTTGCGTGTTCATGGGCATCATCTTCTGAGGCTGTGGCGCCCCTGCGATAGAACGCGCCGGCGAAATAGCGGACTCTTTCGAACTCTGGGCTAAGAGATTTTGCGAGACGATCAAAACAAGACTTACCGGGAGAACTCTGCTCAACTGCATATTGAGCTCCTGTACGAAAAAGTCGAGAATAGTAGGAACTATAGCTTCAGTAATGCCTACTTACAAGAGAAAAGTTTGATCCTGGCGGAAAATTTTAGTTCAGTGCAGTACAGGAGGCTCTCATACCGGGGAGCTTCTCTTTGAGGAACATTCAAACAATGAAAAAGCCCGCTCAGCACTCTCGTGCCAAGCGGGCTCTTCTAACTAACTTACTAAATCGCGACGCTTCTTAGTAGTCCATGTCCGGGCCGTGGCCGCCAGGGCCAGCCGGAACAGCTGCCTTCTTCTCTGGAATCTCAGCAATCATAGCTTCCGTCGTCAGCATCAATGCGCTGATCGAAGCCGCATGCTGCAGAGCCGAGCGGGTCACCTTCGTCGGATCGATCACACCCGAAGACACCAGATCTTCGAAGTTGCCGGTTGCGGCGTTGAAGCCGTACCCGCTGTCGTTGTTGGAGCGAACCTTCTCGATGATGATGGCGCCTTCATAACCAGCATTGCCAGAGATCTGGCGCAGCGGCTCTTCGGTCGCCTTGCGGATGATGTCGACACCGATCTGCTCGTCGCCATCGCCCTTGATGTTCTGAAGAGTCTTGCCCGCCCGCAGCAGGGCCACGCCGCCGCCAGGGACAATACCTTCCTCAACGGCCGCGCGGGTCGCATGCAGAGCATCTTCCACGCGCGCCTTCTTTTCCTTCATCTCGGTTTCAGTCGCGGCGCCAACCTTGATTACCGCTACACCGCCAGCGAGCTTCGCCAGGCGCTCCTGCAGCTTCTCGCGATCGTAGTCCGAAGTGGTCTCGTCGATCTGAGTGCGGAGCTGCTTGATGCGGCCTTCAATCGCCTTCTGCGTACCGGCGCCGTCCACGATCGTCGTGTTGTCCTTGTCCACCGTAACGCGCTTGGCGCGGCCGAGGTCTTCCAGACGTACACCTTCCAGCTTGATGCCGGTCTCTTCCATGATCGACTTGCCGCCCGTCAGCACAGCAATGTCGTCCAACATGGCCTTGCGGCGATCGCCGAAGCCAGGAGCCTTGACAGCCGCGGCGTTCAACGTGCCACGTAGCTTGTTCACCACCAAAGTCGCCAGCGCTTCGCCTTCCACTTCCTCAGCAATGATGAGGAGCGGCTTGCCGGAGCGCGCAATCTGCTCGAGCAGAGGCAAAAGATCTTTCATGTTCGAGATCTTCTTTTCGTGGATCAGAATGTAAGGGTCTTCGAGCACCGCTTCCATGCGGTCCGGATCGCTAACGAAATAGGGCGAGAGATAGCCACGGTCGAACTGCATACCGTCCACGGTGTTGAGTTCAGTCGACATCGTCTTCGACTCTTCCACCGTGATCACGCCATCTTTGCCAACCTTCTTCATCGCTTCCGCAATGATGTTGCCGATGGTCGAATCGCCGTTGGCCGAAATCGTTCCCACCTGCGCGATCGCATCGCCCGAAACCGGCTTCGAGAACTTCTTTACTTCCTCGACTACAGTCTCGACAGCCTTCTCGATACCTCGCTTCAGCGCCATCGGGTTTGCGCCCGCGGCCACAGACTTCACGCCTTCACGGAAAATCGCCTGAGCGAGAATCGTTGCCGTCGTGGTGCCGTCACCGGCAATGTCCGATGTCTTCGAGGCCACTTCGCGCACCATCTGGGCGCCCATGTTCTCGAGTGGGTCTCTCAGCTCAACTTCTTTGGCCACCGTCACACCGTCTTTGGTGATCGTCGGTCCGCCAAACTTCTTTTCCAGAACCACGTTGCGGCCCTTAGGACCGAGCGTCACCTTCACGGCATCTGCCAGCTGGTTCACACCGCGCAGTATCGCCTGACGCGAATTTTCGCTATAAATAATTTGTTTTGCAGCCATTATTCTCTTTAGACTCCCGTTACTTTTTGGCCGAGCCGTTCGACGAACCGTTGGTCAGTACGCCAAGGATCTCGTCTTCACGCATAATCAGAAACTCGTTGCCGTCCAACTTTATGTCGTTGCCGGAATATTTGCCGAACAGAATGCGGTCGCCCACCTGTACATCCAGGGCGTTGAGCTTGCCGTCATCCGAACGCTTGCCTTTTCCAATTGCCACAACTTCACCCTGCTGCGGCTTCTCTTTCGCTGAATCGGGGATGTAAAGACCGCCTTGCATGGTCTCTCCCTCTTCAATCCGTTTCACCACGACACGGTCGTGTAGCGGACGAATATCCATACTGAACCTCCAAAATTCCGATTGTGGGATTTGAACTGCCGTCTGAGATCGAGTGCGTTAGCGTCTCGATCACCCACGCACTGTTTTAGCACACGATGCACGCGAGTGACAAGAAAAAGTTTTATGTCGAACAAACCAAACGAGATAAAAAGTCAGCACAATTTGCTATCAGAATGAAGGACTCACATTATCTTCTACGTACGCTGTGTGGGTCTGGCCTGATATTCTAAGGATACCCTGCAGTTATTCGATGCGCCGCTACTCCATTGTGCTCGGCCTCGCTTTTTTGGCGATTTCTTTTGGCGTCCTTTACACCCTTCGAGTTCGTTTGGAAAAATCGCGTTCTGCTCGCGTACAGCCTACTCCCCCGATCCGGGTCGGCATGGAAGGGGTGGCCAATTCGGGCTGGCGATACGACAAGACCGATGACGAAACCGGCAAGCCCATCGTCCGGGTCGACGCGCAAAGCTTTGAAGGGACTCACGACCCGTCCAGCTTCGAACTGAAAGGGATGGCCCTGCGCCTCTACAGCAAGACGGCTAACACTTACACGTATGTAAAGACTGCCCAGGCACTTTTCGACGAAGGTTCCGGCTTGATGCACTCCCAAGCGCCCGTGTACATCGTCATGAATGTTCCCAACGATAAGAATGCGGAAGACAAAGACGAGGCGGCTAAACGCGTCCGGGTGACCACCTCAGGCCTGACCTACGAAACGCAAACCGGCAAAGCGCACACGGACCAGCCCGCTTCCTTTCTGTTTACTCAGGGCGACGGGCAGGGCGTCGGCATCGACTACGACCCCAACACCAAAGTGCTGCACATGAAATCCAAGGTGTCGCTGAATTGGATTGGCAAAGGTCCCGCAAAGAACAAAATCCACATCGAGGCCGGCGACCTGGTCTACAAGGAACCCGAGCACCGCATCTATCTTTCGCCCTGGGCGAAAATGCAGCGGCTCACTACCACACTGATGGCCCGCAACACTGTCGTGCAGCTCGACGACGGTCGCCTTCAGAAGATCGACGGTGACCATCCGGTGGGCACAGACAAGCGGGACGATCGCCAGACCCATTACTCAGCCGACAAAATGACGGCCATGTTCGACGAAGACGGCAACCTGGTTCAGATCCTCGGCACCGATCATGCGCGCATCACCTCGGCGCAACCAGCTGCTCGCACCGTTGTCACCGGCGACAAAGCGGATTTACGTTTCGCCGTGGTGACGCAACAGGTCGGTAAAGACGTAACCAACGACAGCCAGCTGCATCTCGTCATGGCCGACGGCCACGCCATAGCGGAATCGTCGCCGCTCCCGCAGCCCGGCGTCAAGATGCCCGAGACCCGCATCCTGCGCAGCGAGCACATCGAGATGGAAATGAAAGCGGGCGGCAAAGACCTGCAAGAGATTCGCACGTCCACCAAAGCGCAGCTGGAGTTCAAGCCCAACCGGCCCGATCAGGCGCACCGCATCATCGACGCTTCCCGTTTGCGCGTGCTCTACGGCCCAGGCAGCTACGTCGAATCGCTGCTCGCCTGGGATGCCGTCACCCACACCGACAAAGCGGCCGCCAAGTCTAAGCCCGTGATTGGTCCTGACGGGAAGCCGCAGCCCGCTCCGCCCGCGGTGACCTGGAGCGACCAGCTCACTACCAAATTCGTCCCCAACTCAAACCAGGTCGCGACGATCGAACAAGCAGGTAACTTTCGGTATGAGGAAGGAGACCGCAAAGCGTCGGCGAAAAAAGCCGCGCTCGAGCAGAGCATCAATCGGATTACGCTCACAGGCGACGCTCACGTGCTCGACAAAACAGGGTCGGCCGCAGCAGAGCGCATCGTCATGAATCAGAACAACGGCAATATGGACGCCATGGGTCACGTTCTGTCGACGCATCAACCCGACCGCAACGAGAAGCCGGGGACGTCCATGCTCGACGCTACGCAACCCATGCAGGCGCAGGCCGACGCCATGCAGACGCGTGACGACAACTCGCAAGTGTTCTATGAAGGCCACGCCGTGATCTGGCAAGGCGCGAACCGCATCTCTGCCGACGCCATCGAGATCAACCGCGATTCGCAATCGCTGCACGCGTCGGGCAACGTGGTTAGCGAACTGGTCGACAACAAAAACCCCGCAGTCCAGTCCGCGACGACCGCCGCAGTCACACCGTCTGTAGTTAAATCTGCCGCAGGCGCGGATGTGGGCGCGATTTACACCGTGGTGCGTGCTCCCGATCTTGCGTATCATGACGACACGCGCGTTGCCACCTACACCGGCGGTGTGAAACTGCTGCGGCAAAAAATGACCATCACATCGAAAGAGCTGCAGGCGTTCTTGTCACCGAAAGATCAGCAGTCGACCAGCAAAGATTCGTCGCTCGACCGCGCGCTTGCTAATGGCGGTGTCGTCATCTCCGACGTAATATCTCCCGGACGCACCCGCGTCGGCAGCGCCGAGCATGCCGAGTACTTCACCAAACAGGACAAGGTGTTGCTAAACGGCGGCGCACCGCAGATGGTCGACAGCTCAAAGGGCACCACGAAGGGTGAACAGCTCACCTATTTCAGCCAGCAGGACCACATGCTCGTCGACGGCAAGAAGGCGGATCCCGTTTTTACTCGCCTGAAGAAAAAATAATTGCCGACAGCTCATTTTCGAGCTGTCGCTTTGAGAAAACCTGTCCAGAACGGAATAGGTTGTTCATGCAC
>JAVHMZ010527007.1:0-14700 GCA_034782995.1 Amazona versicolor
CCTGACTTTGATCTTGGTGCGGGTTATCTTTCACCATTTTGCTACCCGTTCTGAGATTATCGGATCGGTACGCCAGCGAGTGGTGTTCGTCGGTTGGAACGAGGCGACTGCCCGATTGGCGCAGCATTTTGCCAGCGATTCTGCTTCTGCCTATCGGACGATTGGATATATCGACACCGATGGCACGGTGGCATCGCCTTTCATGCCCTGTCTGGGGACAGTGGATGACCTGGAGCGCATTTTGCCTTCGACCTCGGCGGACATCGTTTTAGCCAGCGAACTCGGATGCGATCGGAATGAGATTCTGCGACTGATCAACACTTGCGAACGGGAGATGATCGACTTCAAGCTGGTGCCTTCGCATTTCCAGATCCTGCTTTCCGGGCTTTCGTTGGAAACCGTAGCTGGCCTCCCTGTGATGGGTTTGAATCGTTTGCCACTGGATCAGATCATCAGCCGGCTCTTCAAGCGGAGCATCGATATTTTGGGCAGCATCCTCGGTCTCGTCATCTCCTTTCCAGTAATCTTGGTCTTCGGTACGATCGTTTACCTGGAATCACCGGGACCGATCTTCTACCGACAACGCCGACTGGGTCGCCACGGGCGGATATTCGATATTCTCAAAATTCGTAGCATGCGTTTGGACGCGGAATCCGCGGGTAGAGCAGGCTGGACGGTGGCGAATGATCCGCGCCGGTTAAAGATCGGAGCGTTCATGCGCCGGTGGAACATCGACGAGGTGCCGCAATTCTGGAACGTTTTAGTGGGTGATATGAGTTTGGTAGGGCCGCGCCCGGAACGACCAGAACTCATCGCTACCTTTAAACATGACATTCCGCATTATAACGCCAGACACAGTGCCAAACCGGGTATCACCGGGTGGGCACAGATTAACGGTCTCCGCGGCAACACTGATTTGACCGAACGGATTCGGTGTGATCTGTGGTACATGGAAAACTGGAGTACGATCCTGGACTTCCAGATCATGTTTCTGACGTTCTTCAAACGCCGCAACGCGGGCTGACGCGCTACTGTTGAACGTAAGGATCGGTGCCGATTCGAAGGATCTTTGGTCGGAAATCCGTGTTTTGGGTGACTAGGGCCATGGGAGGCCATGGGAACACATGAGCCGTTTTCGGCACCTTACCGGGAAAACCGAAGCTGGGAGCACAGCTCGGTATCAGCAAAAGCTCGCCCGGTCGACGCGGATGGCCCCGGTTCTTTTCCCTTCGGCTAGCCGGCGGGAGTGACTCATTCCGCTTGATTCTCGCGGGGTCGATGCGGAATCTCTCCAGTGACCGAGCGACTCTTTGGAACGGACGGCATCCGCGGCGTTGCCGGCAGAGAGCCTCTAACTCCCGGCGGTATGATCCAAATCGGCCAAGCGGCTGCGGCCGTGCTCGGTCACGAGAACTCCAGCAATTCCGGGCCGTCCGCCGTGATCGGCCGGGATACGCGGATCTCGGGCGAATACCTTGAAGCAGCGTTGGCAGCCGCACTGGCCGCAAGCGGGGTGCGCGTGCTCTCGGCATCCGTCATTCCCACCCCAGCGGTGGCGATGCTGACCCATACCCTGGGCGCGTCGTTCGGGGCAGTGATTTCGGCCTCGCACAATCCATTCTCGGACAACGGCATCAAATTCTTTGGAGCAGACGGCACCAAGATTTCCGACCCCCAGGAAGCTGCGATCGAAGAGTTTATCAATCTCCGGAAAACGCCCGGATCAGCACATCTTCCTGGCCGGATCGAGATCGTGCCCGATGCTTTGGCGCGGTACGCGGATTTTGCGGTATCCACTCTGGCCGCAGGATTCAGCTTGCGGGGCTGGAAAATCGCGCTGGATCTGGCGAATGGCGCCGCTTATCGATCTACACCGGCAATTTTAGAGAGGCTTGGTGCCGATCTGATTATCCAAGCAGATGCGCCAGATGGCCGGAACATCAACGAACGGTGCGGCAGCACTTTTCCGTCGACGATCGAATCCCTTCAAAAATCAAGCGGCGCTCAAGTCGGGCTGGCACACGACGGTGACGCCGATCGGCTTTTACTCTGCGATGAAATGGGTAACTCGCTCGACGGGGACGAGTTGCTGGCGATCGCGGCCACATTTCTGCTGCGGCGAAAAGGCCTTCGACACGGCTTGGTGGTTGCTACGGTAATGAGCAACTACGCGCTGGATGAACTGATTAGAAGCGAGGGCGGCCAGCTGATCCGAACGCCTGTGGGCGACCGCCACGTCTTCTCCGCTCTCCAATCCTCCAACGCCATGTTGGGCGGCGAACAGAGTGGTCACCTGATTTTCCGCGATCTTGCCACCACCGGGGATGGGATCATCAGTGCGCTCCAGATTTTCCGGATCATGCAGGAGACCGGTAAACCGCTCAGCGAACTCCGTCGCGTCCTGCAGAAGTACCCGCAGACACAACGAGCGGTATTGGTAAAAAAGAAATTGCCTTGGGACCAGATCCCAGAACTGCAGCAAAGCATTCTCGAAGCCGAAAGAGCATTGTCGGGCAAAGGGCGCCTCGTCGTGCGCTACTCTGGTACTGAGCCAAAGCTTCGCATCCTGATCGAGGGCCCGGATGAAAAGATGCTGGCGAGGTTGGCCGACGAGCTCGAGATTGCCGTGAAGAGACACTTGGCCTAAATGCATTTCCTGATTACCGGCACGGACACCGGCGTCGGAAAAACGACGGTGATCAGCGGCCTGCTGAAAGCGGCTCGGGCCGCCGGGTTAAACTGGGTTGGGATGAAGCCTTTCTGCACCGGCGACCAAACCGACATCGACCGGATCGAAGCGGTCACGAAAACTCGCCGCGAGTTGATCAATCAAGTCTGGTTCGCGGCACCGTTGGCACCTTACGCGGCGGCACTGGTGGAAGACCGGAGTTTTGATCTTGAATTGGTGCGCGAGGCTTTCGGCGAACTCTCCCGGCAAGCGGAAACGGTGTTAGTAGAGGGAGCAGGCGGCCTTTTAGTGCCAATACTTGACCGCTACCATTTTGGCGATCTCGCCCAGGAACTCGGTTTGGAGCTGGTGATCGTCGCAGCCAATCGCCTCGGCGCTTTGAACCACTCCCTGCTCACGTTGGAATCGGCCCACCGCCGAAAACTGAATGTCCGGTGTTTGGTTCTGAACGAAATCACTGAGCCGGAGGAAACTGACCTGGCTAAGAGGACCAATGGCCCGATCTTGACGGATCTGAGTGGGATTGAAGTAGTCAGCTTGTCCTATTTTGCTACCGACTTTAAACCGCTGCTGGACGCGCTCAGAAGGTGACATCAGTTGCGGATCCGCGCAGTCCTCGTCCGAACGAACGCCGCATCAGCCAGCACGAACTTCTTGCACTCAATTTCCAGCTGGCTCATCGGGAACGAATCCATCAACTGGTTAGCGAGACCATCCACCAACGTCTCGATCAAATTGGGCGCCCAAGACGCGCAGATGCCGCGGATGCAATCGCGCACGGCGCAGTAGTCGATGGTGGAAGTCAGCCGCTCACCCAGCGAAGCAAACGCCCGACCCAATTGGAACCGGAGGGAAAATAGCAGACGTTGAGCATTCTGGCGTTCGTCCGGTGTGATTCCCACGTGACAATAAACCTCGAGATCGACGATCTCGATCCACTCCGAGCCATCCAGTAGCGTATGCGGACTCGGCAAATCAGTGATGCGGCGGGTTTTCACCAAGCTACGGGGAGAAGTTCCTCCAGCGCGAAGTTCTCGGGATGAGAGACGCCAATCGCAGACGCGTTCAGCCTAATCGAAATTTGATCATCCGAATCCGTGATCCGAACCGGGCCCGCAGTTTTTCCAGGATCATTGGCTTCCAATTCCGGTCTAGCTCGTAAAGGACCGTTGGCTGTAGCACGTTCACCATCAAAATGTCTCGTTGCAAACGATGCGGCCGGGAATGGGCGGCGAAAAAATTGCCAACGACCGAAGACCAGGCTTCTACCATCTCCTCTTCACGCAACCGCTCCGCCAAGCCCAGCTTGGGGGCCAGCTGCAGGAGAACCTCTCTTACGTGGACCGCCCGATCCGGACGTGACTGGTCCGAACTCAGACCACGCCACTCCCGGATTACCTGGTCACGAAGATCGTTCTTCAAACGAGCACTGTTCCTTCTCTATTGGTCCCCGTCATTACCGATCGCTTCGACCGGACAACCTTCCATTGCTTCTTTGCAAAGCTCATCTTCTTCGGGACTGGTGGGCTGTTTGAAGACGAATGAATGGCCGCCGTCATCGTCTCTGGTGAAATTGGCGGGAGCGGTTTCACGGCACAAGTCACAATCGATGCACTGATCATCGACGTAAAACTTTCCAGCTACGTTTTGCTGATATTTATTTGCGACGTCTGCCATAAAACCCGGAGTAAGTCTCTCATTGTTAAATCGTCGCAGATCCGGAAAACTTCCGGTGTCCGCACGAAAGAGCGACAATGTATCAATCCGACATCAGACTGCAAGACGGCAAAGTGGCGGCTAAACATCGCATCACCAAGGTTAAACATGGACAATGAACCACTCCATCCGAAAGAAGGCTGGTACGTCCTCCATTTATTCTACCAGATTGATTACGGCGCTTGGAACGACCTCGAAGCAGAAGCAAAGCTGGCCGCCAGAGCCGCCTTCGTCGGTTTGATCGAAGAGACGAGACGAGAACCATCCATCCAATGTCTGAGCTTCAGCGTAGTGACGCCGAAAGCGGATGTAGGCTTCATCTTTGTCAGCGACGATCTCCACGCGACCAACGCTTTTGAAAAGCGCCTGGTCAACGCTCTCGGAGATGGCACGCTCACACCAGTCTTCAGCTTCCTGTCGCTCACCGAACGTAGCGAATACACCACTTCCGAGTCGGAACACCGCGAATCGCTGGCTCAGCAGCACGGCGACGATGCCGCTAAAATCGAGCATGCCATGGCGGATTTTCGGTCCCGGATGGAGGGTTATCTCAAAGAGAGACTTTACCCGATTTTGCCCGACTGGCCGATCATGAGCTTTTACCCGATGAGCAAACGGCGGGTGCCCGGGCAGAATTGGTACGCGCTGCCGTTCGAAGAAAGGAGAAAGTTGATGGCGGGACACGCCAAAGTGGGTCGAACTTACGCCGGTCGGATTCGGCAAGTAATCACTGGTTCCACCGGCCTGGAGAGCTGGGAGTGGAGCGTGACCTTGTTCGCGAAAGATCTTAGCGAAATCAAATCGATCGTCTACGAGATGCGGTTCGACCCAGTCAGCGCCGAATACGCCGATTTTGGCGAATTTTTTATCGGACTGCAGATGGAGCCGGAACGCATTCTCGCCCGGCTTCTTCTTTGATCAGTTTCGCCTCGGCCAGCCTCCGCTTCCGCCGAATCGGGTTAGCCCCTCAGCCCCAACCGAGCGATCGCGCGCAGGTAATCTTTTTGCCATCGCCTACGCCTGGCTTCATTCCAGACAAAAAGGGCTGCGAAGAAGCCAACGAGCAAGATGTAAGCAGAGTGATAGTAAACAAAGATGTCGATGTTTCCCAACACCAAGAAAGGGAGGTGTAACAGCCCTCCCAGTGCTAGAATAGCGCCGTAGAGAAGAGCGTTGAACTCACGCGGTCGCCGTTGCCAGATCCAGTTGGCACGCTCCCACTCGCGCCGGTTGAACTCCAATTCTCTCAGCCGAAATCTTTGCGCGATCATCTCAGGAGATCCGTCAGGAAAATCGAACAGCAACCAGGACTCAGCGTAAACTGGATTGCGACGCATAAAGGGAGTGCGGCCAAACGGGATGGTCAAAGGCTGACCGAGTCACTCGGCGGATCTTCCAACTTCAAGACCTGATCGGTCATCCAGCAGTTCAGATACTCGCCGGATTCTTGCTTCGACAAAACAAACACGTAATTGCGCGGGTTACCATCTTGATCGATGACTTCGACCTGAAACTTGGCCATTTCGCCCTCCACGTTTGATCGCTTGATGGTGCTGCTCTGGGCATGCAAGAGGTAGGCGTACTGAGGAGCGTGTACGATCAGGATGAAATGGTCGATCGGGCCGGTAAACTCGCGATTGGCGGGCGACGCGAACCGAAATGCGCGTTCGATCCCGGTGTTCGCCTTCGGTTCATCGTTGTGGCGAAGGGCGTTGAGTTGGTATTCGACGACTTGCTGAGGCGTAAGATCCGGGTTTGGAGCAAGGTCTGCCTCGTCAGCCGAGCACCAGAGCGGCGCTGCAACAGAAGCGGCAAGGCACAAGCCAGCCAGAAACTTCCCCATAAATTCAGTTCGCTCCGATCGGATTCAAAGATGCGAGGACTCTGCGATGACGCAAAGTGGCCGCCGCGGCAATGCTTTTTGCGGGAAGATCGGGGAAGAACCGGCGAACTCTCAGCGTAACAGGATTGTCACAATCAAAGCGTTGCTCTCTTGGCTCCTTGAGCCAAGTGAAGTGGGGACAACCCTTATGAAAACCACACCAATCAGGCTAGCTCTTTCCCTCTTAGCCGTTTCTCTCCTGGCATCGTCGGCCTTCGCAGCCGGAGTCACTTTAAAAGGTTCAGGCGCCACGTTTCCGGATCCGCTTTACCAGAAATGGATCTCCGAGTTCACCAAAGCCAACAAAGATATTCAGATCGATTACCAAAAAAAGGGCAGCGGCACGGGCATCAAGGAGTTTACCGACGGAGTGGTCAATTTCGCCGGCAGCGATGTGGCGATGACCGACGCTGAGATCGAAAAGGTCAAACCGGGAGTCGTGCTGATTCCGGCGACAGCTGGGAGCATCGTGCTTTGCTACAATCTGTCCGGGGTAACCAAGTTGAAACTGTCGCGTGAAGCTTATGCCGGGATTTTCCTCGGCAAAATTACGAAATGGAACGACCCGTCCATAGCGAAGTCCAACGCGGGAGTGAAGTTGCCGGACACGAACATCACCGTTTGCTACCGTTCTGATGGAAGCGGCACGACGGGCGTATTCACCAAGCATCTGAGCGCCATTAACGCAGACTTCAAATCCAAGCTCGGAGAAGGCACGAAAGTCAATTGGCCAGTCGGACAGGGTGGCCCGGGTAATGACGGAGTAGCGAAATTGATCTCTTCCACCGATGGCGCGATTGGCTACGTCGAATACGGATACGCTAAGAAAGTGAAATTGCCGGCGGCTGAACTGGAGAACAAAACCGGGGAATACGTCTCGCCGACGACTGCATCCGGCGAGGCCACATTGGCAACAACTCAGTTTCCGGGCGACCTGTTGCGCGCGTGGCCGAGTGATCCTGAGGGAAAGAGCGTCTACCCGATTGCCACCTTCACCTGGATGTTGTTCTACAAGAAGTACGATAACGCGGCGCAAGCAGAAGCTTTAAAGAAGTTCGTCAAGTATGGCCTCACCGATGGTCAGAAATTTGCCGAATCGCTCGGTTACATTCCACTACCAAGTGCCGTGGCAAAGAAAAGCGAAGCTGCGCTTGATAACGTGAAATAGTTTCGATTGAGTTACTGGAATGAGCGCCGGAGCTGACCTTCGCCCGAAAGAGGATTCTTCCCCCCTACTCAGGCGGCGGCTCCGGTTTGATTCATTCTTCCTCCTGACCTGGGCGGCCGCGGCCGCGGGCGTTGGGGTGCTCGCCTGGATCATTGTTTCCATGGTAGCGCCAGCCATGCCGGCGATCGCGAAGTCGGGTATTGGATTTTTCGTCAATTCGAAATGGGATAATCGCGCCGGATTCGAGCAGTTTGGTGCTTTGTCGATGCTTTTGGGCACGGTAGAAAGTTCTTTGATTGCATTGCTGGTCGCCCTTCCACTGGGAGTGATGATCGCGCTCTTTCTAAGCGAGAACTTTTTGCCCTTTTCGGTCCGACAATCCATTCGGTTCGTAGTCGAACTGCTGGCGGCGATTCCCAGCGTGGTCTTCGGCCTGTGGGGATACGTCACGATCATTCCGCTGGTGCACGCGTTCGGCCCGCCGATCTCTTCAGTTTTTGGATTTATTCCGTTGTTCAAAGGCTCTGGAGGCGGTCCGAGCATGATGTCCGCCAGTCTGGTGCTGGCTCTCATGGTGCTGCCAACGATCACCGCGATCTCGCGCGGCGTTCTGATCGCGGTGCCAGTATCCTTGCGAGAAGGATCGTACGCGCTGGGGTCGACTCGCTGGGAAACCATCTTTTCGGTATTGATACCGACGGCGGCGCCCGGGATCATCGCTGCCACCATCCTCGCGTTTGGCCGAGCGATGGGTGAAACGATGGCCGTTGCCATGTTGATCGGCAACAACACCAATTTGCAAGTTTCGCTCTTCCAGTCCGGCTCGACGCTAGCCGGCAATATCGCGAACAGTTGGGGCGCCGCGACGGATCTCGAGAGAAGCGCCTTGCTTTACTCAGCGCTGGTTCTCGTCCTCCTCACCCTGCTGGTAAACGTCGCCGGCGAATTTATTCTTCACTGGTCGCAAAAGAAAACCGCCGGAATACGCTAGATTACCATGAGCACAGCCGCCTCTGATCTATCGACGGTATTGCCCGGAAACTCCGACCTGTTGCGAGTCCGTTCTGCTCGCGACCGGATCAGAAAAGTATCCAACTTGGGTTGGACAATCATTTGCGTCGGACTCTCCTTTCTGACGCTCGTTCCTCTCTTCTCGATCATTTACATGGTGGTGCAGAACGGCACGGCCATGCTTAACCCAAATCTGTTCACCCAAACGACTCGGGAAGGCGGCTTAGGCAACGCCTTGCAGGGATCAGCAGTTCTGGTTGGCCTGGCCATGTTGGCGTCGACGCCACTAGGAGTTCTCTCGGCGATCTACATCTGCGAATACGAACCCAGGTCGCGACTATCCAAAACCGTTCGGTTCGTCGCGAAATTGCTTACCGGCATCCCTTCCATCATCTGCGGCATGTTCGCTTACGCTCAGATCGTTTTGACGACGGGCGATTTCTCTTCCTTTGCCGGTGGCATCGCGTTGGCCGTGTTGACTTTGCCAACCATCCTGCTGACTTCCGAACAGGCCTTGCTGTCGGTTCCACGTTCGTTGCGGGAAGCTTCCTACGGCATGGGAGCGACAAAATTCCAGACCATTTTTCGTGTCGTGTTGCCCGAAGCTCTGCCCGGCATCATGACCGGGATCATGTTAGCCGTCGCGCGAGCGGCCGGCGAAACTGCACCCATCCTGTTCTCCGCCTCTTTTTCCGGTGCTTGGATGCAGGGGTTAAAAGGATCCATCGCTTCTCTGCCGGTGTTTATTTACAACAACTACAGCGACCTTTCCGACACCAACGTCAGCCTGGCCTGGACGGCGTCTTTAGTCTTGGTGGTGATTGTCACCGTAGCGAACATTCTTGCCCAAGTCCTTTTCGCTAAACGCAAAGTCAAAAAAAGAGCGTGACCCAAGTCGGGCCGCCACACCCGGCTCCGCTCGGTACTGCAGATACCCACTCCTCCGGAAGAAGCCCGAAAGACCGGGCTGGCTGAAAGTTCAAACCCGGACCCGCACGCCAAAGCCTGGCAGCACTAGTTCTCGACTGACGCCGAACAGGCACCTTCGCTCGCTTGGTGTTGTGTTCGACGCTACTTCGAATAACTCACCGGCGCTTTGCCCTCCGGTTGTGGCACGCTTTTCTTCGGGCCGCCCCACAGGAGAGTAATCGAGGCGCTCACGATATCCACGCTGGCATCGAAGGTTCCCCGCAGATTGTGCCCGGTGGTATCCAGCGTGTTCACCGTTGGATCGTCCACGAACAAATGCCCGTAGCCCAGGTCGAAAGCGAGCCATGACAAAGGTTTATACTGGAGGCCGGCCGTGACCAAGTACCGGTTGTTATCCGGGATCCGCGGGGTACGCCGAGTGTCATCTCGGATGGGCGTTTCGTCGTAGGCGAAACCCGTGCGGAACGTCAATTGATCGTTGGCGTACCACTCGAACCCGATCGAGTAGCGGGTGGCGTCATCGTACTGCAGCAATAAGGAGTTCACCGGGGTAGCCGGGTTATCAAACTTGATATTGATGGCCTGGAGTCGGCTCCAGCGGGTCCAGCTGACATCGCCGAGGACAGCGAAGCGATGCAAAAATTTCTGATAAATGCTGATTCGGTAGATCTCCGGCAACTCCGCCGTCGCTGAGTCTCCCTGGTTGTAAAATAACGCTTGCAGTACGCCCGGCTGAGGAAACTGAACCGGTGCTCCGGGGGCGGTCAGGAGTGGAACGCTCCCGAAGCGGGCGTTGCCGTGTAACGTGTGGGAAATTCCCGACCGATAGCTAACTCCGATTCTTCCATCCTGAAAAAACTCGTTCTGGTCTGGCTTCAGGTACTCCAACACTCCTCCGACGGTGAACCCCAAAGCCCAGGAATCACCGTCGACTTCCACGACGCCATCCCGGCGTTGCGGCACAAAGCCAGCCGCCGCGTAGGCCTGTTGAGTTGCACCAACGACTCCCGGGATAGCAACCGCTGGAACGCCCGCTCCCGCCAAAGTTTGCGGTAAGGCAGCATAGAATTGACCCAACGTCTGAGCGCCGATCGCTCCGTAGTCTACCGCTTGAGACAAGCGTGCCGAAGCGTACTGAATATCGAGGCTGGCGCCGAGCGATAACCGATCGAACAACCGGTAAGCAATGGTTGGCTGAATATCGAAGGTAGTCAGCTTAGTGCGCAGCGCCGAGTAGCGTCCTACCCAGTCGGGGTTGTAATCCGTTTCGAGCCCAAACGGCACACTCAATCCCAGACCAATAGTCAGATCGCCGTAGCTTGAGCCCCGCAAAATTGGCTGACTCAGATAGGCGTTAGGCAGGACGTGGGCGACTCCGCCGTCACCGCCGCTGCCGCCGGAAAGCGGGATGCCGTCAAAGATCGTACCCGGAGCGCGAAAGACCGAACCGGTATTTTGGAAGTGCGCAGTTGGATCTACGTAATGCGCCCCGAGCTGCAACTCGCCTTGATTGAGTATGACGATTCCGGCAGGATTGAAAAACAGCGAAGACGCATCTTCGGCGGCGGCAGCGCCTCCCGCGTAGGCAGTGCCCAAGCCACTGACAGATTGTTCATTCAGAGCGAAACTACCGGCCAGCAGGCGATCGACGCTACCGGTCAGGGTGATTACGACGAGCATACGTTGGAAAAGAGGAAAAAGCAGCGGGCTCTTCATGCAGTACAGACCGGGGGGGAGGGGTTGAGGATAGAGGGTTAAGCTTCTTTCTGAGCAAAACAAAGTGGATGACGCAAGACAATCTCAAACTTTTAGCGTCTTTTGAAATCTGTTGTGAATTATAGGTAGTCACGCCTATAATCTGGTTGAGTTGGACGTATCCCGGCGCCGTCCGGCTCTGGTCCTTATGTCTTTGACTCCAACACCCCGCAGGGTTTTTGATCTCCTTCCCCACCAACTCGCCATTCGACCGCGTAGTGACGCCTTCGCCAAGCGGCATCGGGGCGAATGGGTTAAGTATTCCACCCTTCAAACGATCGAGCAGATCGACCGCTTGGCTATTGGTCTGCACCGGCATGGACTCCGAGCGGGCGACCGCGTTGCGAACATCTGTGAATCTGGCCGCCCGGAATGGAATTGGATCGATCACGCCGTGCTCAGCCTGGGGGCTGTTCACGTCGCGATCTATCCGGATATCGCGTCAGAAGAACGCGAATTTATCCTGCGCGACAGCGGGGCGAAGCTGCTGTTCGTCTCCAGTGAAAGGCTGTATGAGACCGTTCTTCCCTTCGCCTCATCCGTTCCAGGATTGGAGATCCTCGGCTACGAGAGTTTTTACGGGATCGTGTCGATCGGACGAATCATTGAAGAGGGCGCTCTTGCCTTGGCCGAGCCGGGCAACCAAACTTTTCTCAAAAGTTGCCGGGAGCGGGTTGGTGAAGACGAACTGGCTACGCTGATTTATACCTCTGGCACGACTGGCCGACCCAAGGGCGTGATGCTCTCTCACCGGAACCTGATGAGCAATGTACGCGCGGCGGCGAAGTTACTTGGAATGGTCGAGAGCGACCGTGCCCTCTCGTTCCTGCCTCTTTGTCATAGTTTTGAGCGAACGGTAACCAATATCTACACCTACTTGGGAATCGGCGTTTATTACGCTGAGAGTTTCGAGACGATCGGCCGAGACTTGCGGGAGGTACGGCCGCAGATCTTCAGCGCTGTTCCCCGCGTTCTGGAAAAAATCTACGCCCGGATCCTGGCGCGCGGCGACGAACTAAGTGGTATCCAAAGGCGCCTTTTTAAATGGGCGTCTGGAGTCGCGGCAGGCTACGGAGAAGAACCGTTGGTCGGCGTTTGGCACCGGTTCCAGAGCCTGCTGGCGGACTGGTTGGTTTACCGCCAATGCCGGGCCGGGCTAGGTGGCGCGATCAAAGGAATTATCAGCGGTTCAGCCGCGCTTCAACCAGCTTTGAACAGGACGCTCTGGGGCATGGGAATCCGGGTTTACGAAGGTTACGGTCCTACCGAAGCTTCCCCGGTGATTTCCTCCAATGGGCCCGCTCCGGGCCGATACCGGATCGGGACAGTCGGGGCCGTGCTGGAAGGAGGCGAAATCCGGATCGCCGACGACGGGGAAATCCTCTACCGTGGTCCGAACGTGATGATGGGTTATTACCATCTTCCGGATATCACCAACGAGACGATCGACGCGGAAGGCTGGTTGCACACCGGCGACGTTGGCGAATACACCGATGGCTTTCTGCGGATCACGGACCGAAAAAAGGAGATCTTCAAAACTTCTGGCGGCAAATACATCGCGCCGCAGCCCCTGGAGAATTTGTTGAAAGAGTCGCAGCTCATCGCCCAATGCATGGTCATCGGAGAAAATCGCCGATTTCCAGCGGCTTTGGTTGTCCCGAACCTGGACGCTCTGAACTCTCGCCTTCGGGCTCAAGGAGTTGAGGCCGGCGACCTGGCGGAAGCCGCTCGCCTCCCGGAGACCCGCCGTCTGATCGAAGCCGACGTTGCCCGTTGCAACGCCCATTTTGGCCGGTACAGCCAGATCAAAAAATTTGTCCTTCTCGGCGCAGAATGGACGATTGCCTCCGGCGAGTTGACGCCAACCTTGAAGTTAAAAAGGAAAAACATCCTGAACCATCACGCTGAAGAAATCGAAGCTTTGTACGTCGAAGATTCGCGGTCTTCGCACTTGGATTCGGTGCCTGTCAACTAAGCTTACCTGGCGAAACGGCGCCTCCCCGGCTAGTTTGGAAGGCACTAGAAAGATTCTTATGAAGGAACCTGTTTATATCGTAGACGGCTTGCGAACGCCGTTTGCGAAATCGGGAACGACTCTCGTCGACTCCGATGCGGTGGAACTTGGCAAGGCGGCGATCAGTCAACTCCTGGCGCGGACTGCCATTGATCCGGAGAAGATCGAAGAGGTCATTCTTGGCTGCGTCGGCCAACCGCCGGAGGCAGCCAACATCGGTCGCGTGGTTGCGTTGCGCGCCGGTCTTCCCGAATCGACGCCGGCGATCACCGTCCACCGAAATTGCGCCTCCGGATTTGAAGCGGTTACCCAGGCCGCCGAGAAAATGATCGCCGGTCGCGGCGACATCTTCGTCGTGGGTGGAGTCGAGAGCATGTCGCGAATACCGCTTTTCTATTCTTTCGGGACAGCCAAGAAATTCAACGCTCTGGCGAGAGCGAAAAGCCTTCCCCAGAAGATGCAAGCCATAGCCGGGTTCCGCCCGGCCGATTTCAAACCGCAGATCGGACTTCAACTCGGCCTGTCGGATCCGGTTAGCGGTTTGAACATGGGACAGACCGCAGAGAACGTGAGTCGCGATTTCCGGATTTCCCGCGAAGAACAGGATGCTTTTGCCATGCGGTCTCACCAGCGGGCGGTCGCTGGACGAAGCAAACTAGCGGAAGAAATCACGCCGCTCTATCTGCCTCAATCCAAAAAAGGTAAGCCTTACATGGATCTGGATAACGGACCGCGGGACAACCAAACGATGGAAGCCTTAGCGAAGCTCAAACCGGTATTCGAGCCGCGGACTGGCACCGTCACCGCCGGAAACTCGTCCCAGATCACTGATGGCGCGGTGGCGCTCCTTTTGATGACGGAAAAGGGCTTGCGCGAATCTGGTTTACAACCGCTGGGACGGCTGATCGGCTACGCTTACGCCGGACTTGACCCCTCCCGGATGGGTTTGGGCCCGGTTTACGCAATCCATCGCGCAGAACAGAAGACCGGGCTCGGGCTGAAGGATGCTAACCTGATCGAAATCAACGAAGCGTTTGCCGCGCAGGTGATCGGATGCCAGCGTGCCGCGCCTTCGGTCGACTATTGTCGCACTCACCTCAACCGGGAAACCGCGCTGGGAGATATTCCCGACGAAATCTTGAACGTGAACGGCGGTGGCATTGCTTTAGGTCATCCGGTGGGTGTGACTGGTTCTCGCTTGGTCTTGACCGCTCTGAAAGAGCTCCATCGCCGGCGGGAGGAACGCGCACTGGTGTCCTTGTGCGTCGGTGGAGGCCAAGGCGGCGCGTTGTGGCTCAGCCGAAACTGAAGAATAGCCATGAACCAGAACGTCCGTAGAGAACACCTCGATTCCGGGATCGTCGTTCTAACCTTTGATCGACCTGATTCCACGGCGAATATTTTTGATCAGGCGACTTTCGATGATCTGAACGGCCACCTGACCAGCATCGAGGATACGCCCAACGTCAAAGGAGTGATCTTGCAGTCCGCGAAGCCAAAGATCTTCATCGCCGGCGCTGATCTGAATGGCTTTA